>JANHGN010011335.1:0-37995 GCA_024605025.1 Megaceryle maxima
ACTGACAAGAGCCTGGCCCCTTCTACTTGACCCCCACCCTGCAGATGTTTGTAAACATTCCTAAGATCCCCTCTCAGGCTTCTCTTCTCCAGACTGAACAGCCCCAGGGCTCTCAGCCTTTCCTTAGCAGAGATGTTCCAGTCCCTTCAGCATCCTTGTAGCCTCTGTTGGACCATCTCTGGTATTTCCCTGTCCCTCTTGAACTGGGGAGCCGAGAACTGAACACACTACTCCAAATATATACCCTGAAGAATTGGATATTTGATATTGAAAACCACAGGTAGTATCTTGTATTCCCCAAAATGTTCCCTTGACTTTGTGGGAGCTCTGTTAAGCAGCATCAGCTGAGAATCTGGCTTTGGGTGCACCAGCCCCTGGGAACATCCTGCATCTGTTACACGGAACTCATAAATCACTTGGACTTGTGTTATAGTAGGAACTCTATAGGCTGCTAAAAACTGCTTCTGAATCATATAGAATCCACTTATTGCTTCTGTGCATTGAGTCTGATATTAAGGCTGCACCCCATTCTGCCCTGAACCACATATTCCATACAGCATGGGTATATACGTAGCCAGAAATGGGCTGTTTTCTAGACTTTGGTTACTCCTTCATTATATTTTGCACAGCTATCCTGACAACTCATCCTGTTTCTGTTTAAAAACATAAACAAAGGCAGGCAGCACTTACCATGTTCTCACCCTTCAATATCTGCAGATTATATTGTGCTGAGAAGATGAGTAAATAATGAGAAATACTGCAGTCCACTGTAGGAGGACTGAGGACATTTAAGTGCCTGGACTAATAGATGGCAAATACGGCTCATTGATGATAAGAGCAAAATGATGAGTTTTAAACAAACAATAAAAGGGAGGAAATCTCTTCTAAATGCTAAGAAACTGAGCCACCCTGAACACAGGAGAGACCTGGGAATTATTGAAAAATAATCTCTCTGTAGCCCTGAAGACAGTGCACAGGCACAACAATGAGTTCAACCAAGATGAGGAGATGTATCCTCAGATAAGCGTGTTACAAAACAAAGCTAGAATCACGGCTGCGTAAGGCATCGATCCTGATGCTGAGGGTATGGCATCATACCGATCACAGTCTTTCAGGAAAGGGGGCAAAGAATCTAGAGTTTGGGCATCCCATAATATGCACGCACACTGGAGTGCAAAATTGGACTGCAATAAGATGGAAAATAAACGCTCAGAGAACAGAGAATAAACTAATTGCACTGAGGAGCAAAAATAAGAATTAATCACGCCATTAGGTACCAAGAAGGTTGAA
The DNA here is from genome assembly GCA_024605025.1 of Megaceryle maxima. NCBI lineage: Eukaryota > Metazoa > Chordata > Aves > Coraciiformes > Cerylidae > Megaceryle > Megaceryle maxima. Next base: position 1,291 of record JANHGN010011335.1, read on the forward strand.
AACAAAAGCCTTGGTAAGAAAATTCACTTCAGGAATTATTTTTCTTTTAAAAACTCACTGAAGCATGAAGTGCTGCTGAACTTAAGTGGCTACATGATTTTCTAAACAAAGGAGACATAGAGAGCTACACAGGAAGAGAAAAAAGTCAGGAGCTGAAAACAAAAGGATGGAAAACAAGGAATAACTGCAGTAATATTTTAACACTTAGAGGCAAGAGCAGAAACTGGGCAGAAGTGAACCAGACAGCGAGTGTATGTAAGCAAGAGACAGACCTCTCAGTCAAAAGCAAACAATTTGGATCCTGCTGCAAATTTCTAACCAGACGACTTCACGTCCTACGGGCATTGTGCCCTTAGCAGGCTCAGAAGGTTCTGCTGGATGCTCGCTGCTTTGGGAACTCAGCTCTGAGATGACATCCCACAGAGCCTCAGGTCTGTGCACCTCTCTGTGCACCTGATGTTGAGCTCCTGGGGAGGAACCTCATGGATTTCTGTGTGTCTACCTGCATGCTAAAAATAGAATTTGCAGTGCTGGTGCCTTATGGTGGATTTCAGATCTGGAGTTCTGATTGCTGGGTTTGGAAATGTTCATCCCTTGCCTTGTTTACAAGACGACAGCATTTTTGTGTTTTTCACAGGGATCTGCTCCCTCACAGACCCTTAATAAAAACTGCTGCTATAAAACCCCTATTCCACCTACCTAAAGGGATCAATATTATGTTTAAATCCAGTTTCTTACTACAGGGGAAGGATCTTAAATTTGAGGAAAGTCCAGATGAAAACATTTAGCTTAACTTTTTTATTTGCTCAGTAAGGAACAAACTAAAACTTGATGTAATTGTGCAAGCCAAATACTTCAAGTTCTCAATTCCAGATCAAAATAAATGTAGCTTAGAGCTTGCCTTGACCCGGGTCTCATCCAAAACCCATGAAAGACAATAGAAGTCCTTCAAAGTGCTCTAAGCAGGGTAACCCCTTTGGGTCCAGCAGTTAAGCTTTTTTGAATAATTATTTGCTCTCTGGCCAATAAGCAATTGCACTGAAATGTAGTTAATCCTCTTACATATTTCAGATATTTTCATTTCAAACTCTGTGTTTTCCAACACAGTCTGATTTAATGAACCAGAGTCCCAACTTAAGATTTTTATTACAGAGAGTCTGTTCCTCAATCCTTTAAAATATTTCTGCCCTTTTGATTACACCTTCTTGCTCTTTTTTAATATTGTTCCTAGCAGGGTTACTTTTTAGGGGAATCACAGAAGATATTAGTCAGATAACAGAACTGGTTTCCGACTCATGCTGTAAACCACTTCTAAGTCTGATCTACAGTAATGACAATTATCCTTGTGCTTAGCTTTTGCTGCACTCATTACCACTTACATCCTCCTCCACTGTCTACTTTGTTAGACTTTTTTCCTTTAGGCAAAACCTTCCTGTAGCAAAACTCTAAGACCTACCATTGCTACATAGCTAATGGAGCTTGATGTAACACAGCTACTGGGGTTAAGACTGATTTTCTTCTTATATGTATTTTGTAATTTTTTTAAATTTTTATTTCTTATTTTCTGGTTTTTGTGTTTGTTTTGTTTTGTTTTTTTAACATAGAAAAAACAAAGCTGCAATGGCTCACCTGCCAGCGTGTATGCAAAAGCACTGATCCAAATACTGCTAAGAGGACTAAAATACATTTATGCAGCAGGGTTTGTTATAGTCATTCCACATTTCACAGAATCAGACTGGTTTGGGTGGGAAGGGACCTTCCAAGCTCCTCCAGTCCAACCCCCTGCTGGGAGCAGGGAGGGACATCTGCACCTAGAGCAGGGTGCTCAGAGCCCCGGCCAACCTCCCCTGGGATGGTGCCAGGGATGGGGCAGAGACCACCTCTCTGGGCAGCTCTCACCACCCTTAGTGTCAAAAATTTCTTCCTTCTCTCCAATTTAAATCTCCCCTCTTACAGTTTAAACCCATCACCCCTTGTCTTGTCACAACAGGCCAACAGAGCCTTAGTTTTCACAGAGTATAGAGATTTGAATTAGAAGTGGTTTCCTGAAAGTGTTTCTCTTTATTATTGCTATTACAAGTGTCAAAAATGCCCTTTTCTTACACTGTTTCACTGTCTTTTCATTATATTCTGCTTTCATTTTTATTCTATATTAATTTGCTTTCCATGAAAACCACCTTTTCACTTACTTTTAAATTTATACAGTGACTACTTTTGGTTAACTCACGGTTTGAAGTGTTTGTTGTGTTGCATATAATGAAGACACTGGCAGGTTCAGGCACTTCCATGCTGAGCTGTTGACTGGTTTCAGGCAGAGTTTTAATTACTGGAGATAAACAAGTGGTCAGGCCACAGAAATGAATCATGGACTGGTTTGGGAGGGACTTTAAAGACCATCTAGTTCCCAGCCCCTTGCCCAGGTGACATGAGAGCAGCTCTGCTTCTCCCTCCCCTCAGGCTTGGTTCTCTCCTCTGGGCCCGTTAGGATGTGTCCTCCTTAGTGTCAGGGATAAAGAGCTAAAATTTGTGTATGTTAAAATGTGTAGGAGAAGTACCAGTGTGCTTTACCTAGGAGTTACTTAGTGAGTTACTTAGGAGCCATTGCTAGTGAGAAATTTCACTATTACTAACCTGAGCCAACCAAACCAGGACCAGCATTTGATACTTCATTTTTAAGTTCTCAAGGCGTGCAAAATGCCTCCTCCCACCCCCCAAAAAAAACCCAAACCACAAAAACAACAAAACAAATGAAAAACCACACCAAAAATAATTAAAAAAAGCTTTCTAGTCTTTCCTTTTGAAGTCTAGTAGTGGTCTGAAAAGAGGCTATAATTAAGAAAAAAATATCTCTATTTCTCTGGAAAAAAAAAATAAAATAAAGTCAAGAAGAAAATTGGATAGACACAGTATCTACAATGAGTGGTATTGTTTGCCCAGTGTAGCCTTATCTTCTCATGAAGAGAATTCATGAACAAAAGCAGCTTCTGTTGGAATGTCAGTATCAATGTCAGTTCATGGGATACGACTTCAGCAGAATTTCCTTGCGATGTTGCTGTAAATAGCTTGTGTTGATTGGGCCTGTTGTGTTTTGAATTTTCTATTGTCTGAGCTAATTACAGGTTGGAGGCAGAGCACAATGTAATGCATGTGAACTACTGATTTAACTGGAGTTTTATTCTTCTTGAGCCACAAAGCCAGAATCTGGTTTTATTCCTCAGACGGAAGGATCCTTCAAGACACCCTGACTCCATGGTAAGCTGGAGCTCCAGCTTCCAATGTGGGCAGTTCTACAAAAAGTGTCAGCTCTTGGAACAAGGTCCAGTAGCTCAGTAAAATTCACCCCTTTTGTTACATGTTTATTTTTGTTTAGCACATAAAAGCCTCTTACAAGCTTTCTTGTAGCATGACAGTATCTCCTGCCCATGAAGGAAATCCCAGATGATGTTGCCAGCCAAGACCCACCACAAACAGAAGGAAAAAGCTAGATTCATAGGCCTTATCATCACACTGCCTCCATCTGTGCTACTGTCTCTTAAAACATTCATGAACTTTGTGGGGGATATATCACCCTTATTTACAAATTACAGAAGTAATTGAGACTTCTTTTTAACAAGTTTTCCCTTGTAATTTTTCTCTACCTCTCTCTTTGAGGGCAAGTTACTTGACAGAGATTGGGTTTTTAGGTTCCATCTTTTGCATTACTTACTGCTTCTGAATAGGCTAAGTAAGAATTACTTTTAAAAAAAAACCAAAAAAAACCAAAAAAACAACCCAGACATTTTTCCCCTCACATAGATCTCAAGTGAAACTTAGTGGTCAGGATTTGTAACAGCTCTGGATTCACTTCTCTGAAGTGTGCTTTAGATCCTGCGTTAATTTCTTCTGACCATTTTATTCCCAAGGGCACCCTAATTATTTCTTCCATCCTTACATGCCAGAATTATCATCTCACAGCTTGCATCCGTGGTTTTATTCTTTCTTGTATAATCAGTTAGCTCACATTCAGGATCTTGCAACTTTTTCACAGCCAAAGAAGAATTTATTTATGAAGGTAGATATTTCCTTTCTGGAATCCTTTTTTTTTTTCCTTTTTTAGACAAGGAATATACACAAAGTCCTGTTTCCCTGGACACAGTAGGAATCAGAAAAGATTATGCTTTTTCTCGGCCAATTGTTTCCAAATTATTTTCTAGGCACTCTTTTCCTTCTTTAGTTTTCATTCCTTTCTCTTTGTCTTACGCCACCTTTATTATATTAATGTTGGAATACTAACACAAACTTAACATGAAAATGCAATTAGCTGGAGGTGTATTTATAGGTGAATAAAAATTATTCAGCTGTAAAGCAAAAAAAAAATTCTTCTGTTTGATTTAATCTGTTAAGGTACAGGCATAGCCTTGAAAAAAGATATTTCTAAATTGCATATTAGCTATTGTATCAAAATCTGATTTATACAGAATATACACAAGTTGAAAGCATTTTGTTGGAGTTACAAATTCTTCATGAACCATGTGGTGGGTTTTTTTTTTCCTTTCCTGCATGTGGTCATGAATAAAAATGAACCTACAAGCCAAAACTCCATTGCCTTTGCAACTGCATTATCTTTATATAGGAGGGTCACACTTTAACTAACTTCACAATTTTGACTAAATGTGTTTGCAAGTAGAATTTCAGCTTTATAGTGCACTCGTATTGTTGTAGAAATAGCTAATCAAAATGAAATCCAGCTCACATTCCAAAATATTTTGTCTCTTCAGAAAAAAAAATGTTTAAAGCCTATCTGTGCTACTGTAGAAGCCTGAGAAAAATCTGAATGGTCGTTGCTTTCTGCTTAGCAAGAACAGAATATTTCCATGAAGTTAGTGTGAAAAAAAGACCTCTGCATTAAATCCAGAATAAACAAACTAGCTGAATTGAACTCTTACTCCAAAACCTTTTATTTCAATGTAATAGTTTTATGCCTCTCAATACTTAGGGATTTAGTACTTTCTAATAGAATTGGCATAACAACAATCAGGGGAGTGAATGATGTCATTTCCCAAAGGGGCAATTTAGGTTCTCCTTTCCCAGACAGATATTGTATGCCCCAACTTCGTTCTTTATTAAACAGAAATGTAAACCTCAAGAAGAGATTAATTTCAAACTTTCCAATAGAGTTAATACTTGAATTTCATAATTCTTAGGTTAAATCTTCCCTATCAGTTTGGTCTGGTTGAGCAAAGAAGGTAAAAAGAACAAGTAGAAAAGCTTAAAAACCTCCTGCCTGCTCTGTCATTGTGCTTTATTAAACTCTTCCTCCTCCCTTCCATTTCACGTACTTTTTCCTTTCTGTTTAGGTCCCATTCTGGTTTTCAGACAGATTGCTGGCCCTTGCAGTGATACAGGAAGGTAGCTTTGAACAATTTTCTTAATCATTTTGTTATTTTATCCCACTCTGTATTTACATTGTTTGCAAAGATGAAATTCAGGATATTAATACTGGTTGAGGATATACCTCACCTAGCTGAGGCCCAAGAACAGCAAAGCTACTTCAGATTGTGTTGCTATGAGTGCTGAATTCAATTAAAAAATGTAAAAGTATATGTGGCCAGATTAGGAATTCAAGGAAGTATTTAACTATTTTATTTCTCTTTTGAAAGATCCTAGCATACTTCAGACAAGATCTATGGATGGATGTTAGGTTCCACAGTAGCTTTGTATAACCTGTAGATGCAGATGCAAAACCTGTGGTGAAAGGGGCTGAACAATTAAAAAGCTTCATCATTACCATAGTACTTGTAATTGCTTTAATTTCATCAATTTCTTTGATGCTAATTTGATTTGCTCCAGTTTATCCTCCTTGGCCTGGATCAATTATCAATTGTGCTTAACATTAGTCTTAGCATCCTAAGGTATGGTTCCAAAAGCAGTAGGATGAATCATCCTTTGGAGGTAATGGCTTTTTCTCCTTTAACTCTTGTGATAACCATGATAATTCACTTAAACTAGGTGAAAAACCACTTGTTGCATTAAACCACTAGACAGAGAAAAATATTTTGCAGCTGAAATTGCTTTGGTAGTTTGAGTTATATTCTTTCAAATGCAGAAAAACATGTGGTCATTATTGACACTAGTAATTATTATCAAGTGCTTGGTAACACCATCTGGTTATGAAGTAACCAGTGGTCACAGGCATCCATTCTCTGTTCATTTCGTCCCCTTAACGAATTGTTGACTGTGGGCAAAGTGTTACTGATTACGTAGCAAAAGGTGGATATTGCAATAGAAGGCATGGGGAGGGATGGAAAGCAGGAGGTGGATAACCTGATAGCCTTTTGTAACACTTATTTTAATTTCAATTGCCTTTGTTTTTGTGCCCAGCTAGGATTGGCATAATCAGTTCCTATAAACCCTTAATGTAAAACTCTGGGTTTACTATATTATTTATTTTAGTCCTTTAATAATTTACCAAGTGACAAATAGCTACTTAAGAGGTTGAGAGCTGGGTTTTTGTCCAGAGGTAAAGGTGAGGAAGTAGAGAAAATTCAGAGGAATAATGCCATGCAGCAGGGCAGACCAGTTTTCAACTAGCCTATCTTAATTACATATTGAGCTCCTACTTAATTATATATGTAAGCTGTAACTGGGTTGCTGATCACCAGGAAGCAGTATATTTGGAACACAGGGCTACAAAACAGCTGAGATTTCAACAGAGTACGTTCAAGCTGGAAAGGGCTCCCTCTTTTAGATCCAACCCTGTAGAACCTCTGATCTGAACATCAATTTCCAAGACACAATCGCCCCTTCTCCCTGTTACTGCCTGATTGTGCTACCAGCTAAGGGGTGGGCTAATATAAGGACCAAGCCACATAAATATGATGGATAACACTGAAATTCTTAGGGAACAACAACATGAGGAAGATTCTGCATGGGCTCCATTTGGACCACCCTTGGTGGTATCAATGGCCCAAGAGGACGGTGAACAATATCTAGCCCGTGGGCATTAAGTTGCCTAGAGAGAGCTATAAATACACACAGAATTTTGCAAGCACATTGGAAAGCAAATTACTTTCCCAAGAAGCTCCCATTTGAACTACTGATCTCTGGTTATGGAAAAATAATAATAAATAATGTACTATGTACGCCCTTTATAAAGTTTTGAGAATTTAGTATGTGTAAGAGGATGAGAAGATGAATGTAAGCAGCTTTTAAACAATGAAAAAGGAAAATCTTTGTTCCTGTATTTTAGTAATTTTCAAAAGACTGATTTAATTTTTATCAGAAATATATTTTTTTATTATATATTCTTGCTCTACGTAACTATAAAATACAATAAGTGATAAAAACTTATTTTAAATTACACTAAGTTTTATTTTTAATGGTTGTTCTCTTTATATTTTCCTCTCAAGAAATATTACTGTATAATAAAGCTCCAGATCACAGCATAAAATTGCAACTGAACTATAGTTATTATAGTGAAACCACTGTAATTATTCTGTAGTTTATTAAAACTATAGTAAATCAGTCCTAATAATAGTAAGACTACAGTAATCATATTGAATAATAGCTGCAAGTTATTATCTGTATATTTACTGTACTATTATAATAATTACGGTTCAACTATAGGGTTTTATTTAATACAAAGTCTAAATTTACTATGGTAATTTTATTCTAGTTTCTTCCTTTGCATAATTTCTAGAATGAAATAAGTATAACTTCTGGTTTGAACTGTGAAAGCTTCATATCTATTTTTAAAAACTGTCATTAAAAGGATTAATAATTAGACAAAATAGTTTTAAATTTAAGGCCTTTTTGAATGAAAGAAAAAAATAATCTTCCTTTTGCTGTGGTACACGGAATTTTTGCAACATGCTGAAACTAATTTGTGAGCCTGAAAGGGAAAGTAAATGATGTGCTTACAAACATTTGATGGATTCATTTTCCTAAAAAAAAATCTCCAAATATTTATTGAAGAGGTAGACAGGTAAAACAGTGCTCTTTTAATATACTATCTCCTAATAGAGAGGTTTAAAACAGTGAAGTTACACCACTTCGATATCATCTTGAAGACAGAAAATTGGATAGGTTCTGAATGTGTCCATGTGCAAGCACACATGAGGTTGTGCAAGAGTACAAGAACATTGTGATTTCTGTGTATTAATGGGGACATAAGGGAGCAATTTCACTTATTTTGGGACTAAATGTGTTGGTGGTCATTCCAGTTTCACAAATACTGCTCTCAACAACTCTCTGACAGGAGGTTGGAGCCAGGTGGGGTTGGGCTCTTCTCCCAAGGAAGAAGCACCAGGACAAGACAAAATGGCCTCAACCTGTGTGAGGGGAGGTTTAGGTTGGACATGAGGAACAACTCCCCTACAAGGGTTGTCCAGGCCTGGCCCAGGCTGCCCAGGGCAGTGGTGGAGTCCTCATTCCTTGAGGGGTTTCAAAGCCATGGAGCTGTGGTGCTGAGTGACACGGGTTAGTGGTGCCCAGCTAGTTCTGGGTTAATGGTTGGACTTGATGACCTTAAAGGTCTCTTGCAACCCAAATGGTTCTACGATTCTATGTCTCTTGCCATTCACTTGTCTCATATTTAGCTTTCCTATTCATACAGGTCTTGCTAAAAGCCCAGTGACTCTATTTTTGTACATCCTCACCTCTTCCTGCAATATCTCCTGCAGGTTATTATCCCAAATGTCTTGAAGCCAGCCATAATGACTTGCTCCTGGATCAGTCAAAAACCAGCTCTCAGTGTTTGAATAGCTCTTGAGACTTTCAGGAACAGCAATGCCAGATGGCAGTTGGAATAGTTAGAAAATAGTTCATTGCCATCTCCTTCAGTATGATTCATGAGTGTCCACCCACGACCTATTTCCCACAGGCCCGGTGGTTAAGCTACCAGGGCCTTCCTCACCTGAGCTTCACAAGATAAAATTATAAAAGCAAGAGAGCAATTAAAATTCCTGGGCTAGAATCAGACTATTTAGCAGCTCTTCCTGCTGAAGATGGATGGGGAAAACCAAGCAAATAAAAGACGGAAGAAGCAGAGATTCTAAAACACAACACAACCTCAGCACAGGCCATTTCCTATCCAATGGGATGAGAGCAAGACCCTTTCTTGAAGTGGGACACAAATCAAGCAGAAACCTATTTTACCTAAATATTTGAGCTAAATCACAAAGAACTGGGCATTTGTTAACGTCTCCTATCCCTGCCATATACATAAATTACCATGTCACTCCACACAGCCAATCTGATAAACTTTTCTAAGGGTCAAGAGGGAACTTATACTACATTGAAAAGGAAAACAGTTTAAACTTACCCATGTAGAAAACAGAGAATTTTAAGGTTAAGCACTCACCATATTCATTCAGGACATAACTTTTAAGCCAGACTGGCAATGAGATTGCGTTCTCGGTCACGTGCAGTTGCAATGACTTCCAGGGAGCCTACATCTGATAGCAACTAAAATACTTGAATTCATCTCATGCACTTAGGAAGATGATATCTCCACTTCAGCAAAATGGAGTAAAAATAAGTTTCAGAATATCTCCCACAAACCTCTAATATACATATCTATGTGAAAATAATTTACCCTTGAAAAGGAAAAGTCTTATTTTCTGTATTTTCACGAGAAAGAAAATTTGCTAGCTAGAATTTTATTTTTTTTTTTTTTACATTTTTTTTTGGTGGGCATCTGAAATTATTTGCAAACATGGGCAAATAATAAATTAAATAATAGGAACTGATCAATATATATAACAACAACAACAACAACAAAATAAAATGTGTTCATATCCTGATTTGCCTGTCATCCAAGTTCTCTTAGTTTAAATATTGAATTGGACTTTTTTTTTTTTTTTTTTTACTTAGCACAGCAAAAGTACTTTACAAGGGGAGGTTTGGAAGTTTCTATCTACCCAATTATGGGAAATTTTGTCAGTAGCTCTACATAGGAGATAAACAGCTCCTGGTTAGAAATGCATGCTCATACAAAGGTAATCAACCTCAGCATCATGGGAAAGAAGAACACGAAGTGGAGCTGTAGGGAGTTGTGACTCACAAAGAGGCAAGATGAAAATATGGCTGTGAACAGTCTGAGTGAGCCTACAAGAAAAGAGTTCACTCTGCCATGACAAAGGAAATCCCAGGGGAACGCAACGCTTGCCAGCACAAAGAAATCTAGCAACAGGCAGGAGGCGAAAGTCAAGAACTGATGTGTACAGGGGCTCTAAAATAAATTCAATTCAGAAAGCGACAGGAAACTTCCCCCGAGAGGAGACCCTTGTTTTACGTTATCACAGAACAAGCAGAAACACAAATGAAGGGGATTATTGTTGCGTCTGCCAACTGGAGGCCAGTCACTGGAGCAGACTTAATCATTAAACAGACTCCTCCACCCATTGGCAGGCTCTGATGGACCAAATTCTCAAAAACCACCTCTGATTTTGTGATTGTGTTCAACCAAGGGTGAAGCTCTGCAGGATCAGGATAATATTAGGATGAAGATGACTTATTTATTAATTAGATAGTAGGAGCAGCCGTAAACTTCCACACGGACAAAAGACCCATTCTGCATAAGCCTCTAGAAGCACACGAGGCCTCAGGGCTGACCCTGAGGAGCACAGAGCCCAACAGAAGAAATACTCTGGCCAGGAAGAAGTCCCTCTGCCTGAGCTGGAAGCCTTTTTTTGCTAAAATGTCAGCTTGCAGGGAATGATGAAGGTTGCAATGTATGTCCAAGCAGGAGGCAGTGGAGTGGCTGTACCCTGGCATTGCCCTTCCAGCAGAGTAAAAACACTGCTTAGACTGGTTTAGGATCTTTAAAAGTCCTCTGTAGGGGGGTTGGACAGGTAACAGGGCCATCTGCAACTAGAGCAGGTTGCTCAGAGCCCCAGGCAACCTCAGCTGCAATGGTGCCAGGGATGGGGCAGCCACCACCTCTCTGGGCAGCCTGGGCCAGGCTCTTACACCCTCAGGGTAAAAAATTTCTTCCTTCTCTCTGGTCTAAATCTCCCCCTTTTAGCTTAAAACCATCACCCCTTGTCCTGCCCCAACAGGCCCTGCTTAAAAGTCTGCCCCCATCTTTCTGACAGGCCCCTTGAAGTCCCAAAAAGCCACCAGAAGGTCTCCCCAGAGTCGAGTCTTCTACAGGCTGAACACCCCCAGGTCTCCCAGCAGAGGGGTTCCAGCCCTCCCAGCATTGCTGGGGCTCCTCTGGCCCCGCTCCACCAGGTCCCTGTCCCTGCTGTGCTGAGCACTCCAGAGCTGCCCCAGCACTGCAGGGAGGTTCTCCCCGGAGCCAGTCTCAGCTGTATCTACCTGGGCTGCTGTGCAAAGGCACCATCCCACATCCCACAGTCCCCCTTGCTGGGATTGGGGAAGGTCTTGCACACAGGCAGGTTAGAGCGCAGAAAGACAACATCTCCTTCATAAAATACTCGCAACTCTGCACTGGCTCTCTGAAAATCATGTGGAACTAAATGTGCAAGGCCTTAAATTACCTCCTAGTTTACTGAGCTTGTTTAAAGAAGGACACTCGCCATGGCATGAAGAAAGTCAAGCAAAAAGCCTAGGATAAATGGAATTTCCCCTGTCACTTGTCTATTTCTCTCAGAGCAACCCCAACCTGGGCTCATATTCCCCTTCCTGGTGGGAGCCTCGACAGGCAAGAGAGAGCCAGCGACTTTTCTGCACAGGCAGCAGGAGGAAGGAAGAAACTGATTTTCCAGCTTCAGAATGACAGAATGTCATCAATAAATCAGTTGTCCAGCCCGCCCCCCCACCCCCGCCCCCACCGCGGAACCAAAAAAAAGCCACCACCTTTTTTTCCCAGGCAGCAGGAAAAAAGAAGAAACCGAATTTCCAGCCTCCAAAACACAAAAATTCAAAAAAAAATCACTTCCCCCCCCCCCCCCCTTCTCTCCTTAGGAAAGAGAAAAGAATAGAAGAAACAGAAAGATTTTACAGTGCAGCCTGGGTATCATATTTTCCAGAAAGCTTTTGAAAACGTTTTATCGCATCAGTGTTAGCAGCCAAGTCTTTTTACATGAGAATGTACCAACGGCTGTTCTGGGTTAGATGAAGGGTTTATCTAACTCAGGTATCTTGTCTTTAACAGTGGCCAACAGCAAATGCCTAGGGAGGAATATAAGAGCAAGCCATGCAGAGATGCTCCCCGGGTATATGCTTTCAGCCACCAGAAATCCACAGCTCAGGGACATCCTGACCCAGAGGTGTTATCTCTATGTTTAGTAGCCTTTGATAGATTTTCTTCCATGAATTTGTCTAATAGGTTTCTGAACCCCTGTCAGCTTCTGGCATTTTAGTACTAGCACAGCAGTAAGAGCGAAGGGGAAGCCAGATGTGAAAAACATTTCGATAAAAGGCTCGTCTTTTTAGCAGAGACAAGAACCTGAAGACTGAGCAACAAGGACAGGCAAAGAAAACCAAGAGTTTTGGGCTTAACACTTTGTGAGCTGCCCCTGAATCCCAGGGCACTGCACAGGAGCCCTGAGAAGCCAGATCTTTGGGACTGAATCAACAGAAAACACACAAATGTTATTGTAACTGAGCTGCGAGCAGGAATGACAATGAAAAAAAATAATAAAAATCACAGACATCAGGCCAAACTGCTTCATTTTGAAAGCAGAGGGATTTATTAGGGAAAACACTCTTCCCTGAACTTACACAGGGAGAACAGTGCCTTTAAGGTAAATACACTTTTATATGGGCACCAAGTTGAATCCTAAACTTTTGATGCCTGGCACTCCTGTGCCTGGGTTCTTAATATTCAACAGCTGTATCACAACCCATTTTCTCCCCTTCTGACATGAAGATTTTTAAACAAAGTACTCATTAGGGCAGAAACTGCCTTCTACAAGGGCACTACATCAAGTCAAATTCACCCTTTCAGTAAAACTTGGGCCTTCAAAGAAGAGGATTAGGAAACATCTAAACATAGTTAAATGCTTCTGCGCAGCTCTTTTGTCATGCAGAGGAACGAGCAGGTGAGTCCCCTGATCCACAACACACGTTCTAACATCACCATCAACTCTCTAGCTCAAATATAATATACCTGCAAATAAATAATTTAACCTTTAAACCGAGTGCTAAGCATCTGATTATTTATACTTTTAACCAATGCGGGGCTACACACAGTCCTAAATACTCCTGAAATGACTACTACAGAATTATCATTCCCTTTGCACCCATAAATCAAATAACAAACAAAAGCAACAACATCAACAGGCTACTAAGAATACAAATTCTGTCACGTTGAGCAGCTGCATATCAAGTCACTAGGAATTTGGTTTGCTTTGGAAAAGATGGAGTTAGAATTTGGCCAGGAGCACTGGCGAGTGCATTTCTTAAATGGGAGTCCAGCAAAGAGAGAAATAAGCCAGCGAGATAAGGGGAGCACAGGAAACCTGAACAAACCCATATCACATTCAAAAGATAAATAATTCAGTTGAGCCCCACCATGCCATTTTCTCAGTGGATTTAGTGATCTCCCGTGCAATAACGTGCCACAGTACACCCTGATCTGCATCAAAATTAACAGTCAGCCACTTTATGAAATATTATCTTTGTTAGCTCTACCACTAACAAAAATACACTTTCAATTCTTCCCATCCACATAGCATGCCTATTAAAGCAATCTGGGAAATTAGGTTGAGATAAACTGTACAGCAATTTTATTCATAGCCTCCCTGTATCTCACACTGTTAATCTGCATCACAGCTCACTAAATAGTGCCTAATGTTTATTGCATTTAACTGAATGTATACGATTCTGAGGGTACGCCAGGGACCGATTATCATAATTATACATGTTTCTATGGAAACCCACAAGTCTATCAGTTTTGATTCATTATATTGTTATACCTTCTAGCACTTTCTAATTATTAGGTGCCCATAAAAAAGTCTCAGTCTTGCTGTTACTATAGAAATGAGCTATAGACAGGCCTCAATTGTTAACCCTTACAGGGCAGGAATGAAAAAGGAAGAAACACAGCCCTGGATAGAAGGGAGCTGTTCAGATAAATCATAAACTCTTAATCTGTGGTCTTAACTTTCTGTGATTGCTTCACTAAACTTACTAATTTGTTTGAAGAAAAAAAAATAAATTATATAACCAACTAGGAAAACAGATGAGTAAAGCTGCTTGTCACACAGTCCTGGGCATGGGATGGTATAGTAATGCCCCTCAGAGAGAGGACAAGATTCCCTTGAAAGACACGTGTGTCATTAGCAGACTGTGCAAAACACCATGACATTGGGTCATTAGAAATGAGTATAAAGCCTGTTAAACTCCACGGGAATATTTGCACTCTTCTCACTGGCCTTCAGCCCAAACCTGGACTGAAGCACAACTGGGTGACTGAGCGGAGGTCTGGTTTAGATGCTGGAATTACAACTGAGTTTGGTGGGAAATCACGTGAAACCAAGACTTCCCCAGGTCACTTGTGTAAAGTAAGAATAGAGCAGGAAGAAAAATGAGACGGTGAAAGGAACGCAAACACCACATTGCGACGTGGTTATTTTAGTCTAAGTTCATGTCATTACTTATTTGTCACATACTACAGCTGTTTTCCTCCTCTTCCTGTATACCTCCTATCACAACCCCGGGAAAGGGGAAAGGGACCGAGTGGTTTCGCTGTTTCCCTAACCCTCCTTCTCTTACAGCTTTCAATTAGAAGTGCCTTTTAATTTCGATGAGCAAAGCTCTCTCAAAGTGACAGCTCGTCCTTCACACTGCATATCTATTTATTTCGGAAGTCAACACACCATTCAATAACCTGAGAACAGGCCTGATTGCTATGCTAATAGTATTCAAAAATATGTCGACGCCAATTGAAATAAGTAAACTAGGACTAATTCATAAAGTGAATAATAAAAGAGGGGGAAACATTCAGACTTTGACTTCTCTGGCTGAAATTTTACCTTGCAGGTTTTTACCTTCTCAGAGAAATGGCCATAGCACAGTTCATACACTCAAGCTGGACTTCACCTAACAGCACAGTGCTCCTATCTGGAGCTGGTTTATTGAGTATAGGTTGAAGAGGGAAAAAAAAAAAAGAAGAAAAAAAGAAAGCGAGCAGAGAAACAATAACCCTGCATATCCCTGTCTTTGTGCCATAGCTGTGGTGGAGCACTCTTCAGATCAAAGTTATATATACTTTTTCTTTTGAGTGAGAGGATAAAAAAAGCTGAGAATTTAAAAGATATTCCTATATTTTAAAAGCCCCACATCGTGTATTTAGCTATAATCTACGTATTCAGTTCTAAATCAGACTTTCACAACTTCCAGTCAATTAGAGCTAAATCACATTACATACAACAATGAAAGAGATGTACATTTGCATTTGTATGTAAGAACTATCATCAAAGAAAGTGAAGAGAGTGTCACTCCATATAAAGGTCTTACATTTATACTATATTTTCAAGGACCGTTCTGTTCAACTCTTATTTTACTATTGCCATGGAGAAACTAGATTTGCTGCTAAACAAGATCTTAAGCAGCTAAAATGAAAATGTAATTAGATAATTTAAAAAAATAAAATCCACTAATTGGTTTATTAATATGTAATTTATAATATGGAATATGCTCAGCCAGATTAAAATAAAAATCACGCAGCAGAGAATATGAATATTTACACAATTTAGCATTTCCAAATAATACAACGTCAAGGGTCAGATCCTCAGCTAAGTTAAATGGGGCTGTGCCAATTTACACCAGTGGAAGACCCTGTAAAAAAATCTGCCTTCCCAATTCAGTTGCTAATGGTGACGTGGTATAATTGTCACATACTACAGGTTGCAATAGTGTGACAGCGTATCCAGCAGTGGCGAATGAACGTGGCTGGCTGTTTGGGCCACTCACACCCCTTCCAAGAGCCCAATATTTGTGAGTTGACCTGAGCACTCCTTTCCCATTTGCTTTAGGGGAGTAACAGCCCTGTGCAAGAATATTCAGAATATGAGAATCAGGTTCCATCTTGCAGCTGAAATCGGACTTTCCGTGGTGTTCTCAGTGACACTGCCTTCATGTTGATGAGGCACAATATTGCTTTGCACTCTAATCCTACCTGCTTTTATTTTCAGAGCTTCAGCACACTGGAAATGGATCTACTAAAATTAATTTAGATGAATGAATTAATCAATCAATTAATGATCTAATTAATTATTAGCTGTTAGGCAATTCATTATTCAAGAATACGTCACTCTGCATTTATCTTCCAGAGTCTGGTGCTACAGAATTATATATTTTAGCTGATGTATAGCTTTTTTTTTTAATCATAACCCTAAATTTTTATCCCATAAGTTGCTGAAAAAGCCTGCATTGAGTTATTCTTGTTCCATCTAAATATCCAATTCTTGTGAGAAACATAAAAGCTTTCCTCAGAGTTACATGAAGGAAGAATACCTAATAACCAATACATCTATGGCACCAAAGAGATCATTCACATCAGTACCACTTAAAGTAGTATTTTGGTGCCACGAGAAATTAAAAGAAAATCCTGAGAATCTACAGAAGTTCTTATTTTGCGAGGCTTTCTTGATTGCAAAATATTTCCTACATCCTTAATTAAAAACAAGCCACCATAAAATCAGGTGTATATACCCACAAGAACAAAGGGGGTGTGGGGGGGAATTAAGGGTAGAAACAAATTGGACAAATTAGTCATAAATGTTTGATTACCACAGCCACTGAGAATTACCCAGAACCACTCAACAGAACATCTACTCTCTTTCAAAGGTGTTGAGTTTACAGACACAAAGTTTAAAGATGCTTTTAGAAGTTAGCTGAGGCTAGCTCAAGCTATTCACCTGAAATTGCTTTAGCAAAGACTTTTGCTTATGAATATGTATGTTATTTTGTACAAAGTCTGTTACCAACTGCAGGAATATTAGTACGAACGCACTCCCATCAATTCAAGTCTTTAGCTTTGGTAGCTGGTTGAATTGGTTTTTGTACTGAAAACTCCTCAGGGCAGGAACCTTGTCTGCTGGGATGTCAGTAAAGACCATGACATGCCTTTCTGTCTCCTCCCTTATCAGCTGCATTGCATAAAGCTATGACAATGATACAGACTTGGGTTTTGGGGTTTTTTTTTGGATAGGCTGTTATTAAAAAATGGATTTAGAGAAGCTAGAGCTCAAAGAAATTTTTTTTTTCCTTAGCTATATGGATTCAGATCAGCCCTTATTCTACAGTACTCATTATTTGAAAGGATTTCATAATCAAAGGAGGGAAAAGTCCAGTTAAAGAGTGAAGTCTTCCCCACAAACAAGACATTTGAATCTCGAATTAAAGTTCAAAATTTTACCTTCTCTAAATCTTCTGTCATTGTTTAGGTTATTATTACTTTTAATTTTCCCTGGGCAGCTGTTGTCTTGACCTGGAGTCTCAAAATACAAATGCTTTCCTACTGTTGGTCTCCTAGAACTTGGCTGAATACCTAACTGCAGCTTCGGTTCTTTGTCAAACAGTTCTTAGTTCTGCCAGTTTTTGGATAATTGGGAGTTCCTCTTTGAATTTATATTATGGCAATAAAAAGCAAACGAAATTCAGTTATAAACTACACAGACTGTAAATGGGATTTTTAAACCCATCAACAGAGAATTCCCTACATGTATATAAATACTGCTATTTAAATAAGTTGATAAGTTTACATTAAAGGTTTTCTTGAAAAATGCGTGAGTTTTTACTCATGAGACTAGCAAAGAATCATGAAATCATGGGCTGGTTTGGGTGGGAAGGGACCTTTCAAGCTCATCTAGTACAACTCCCCTGCTCTGAGCAGGGACATCTGCACCTAGAGCAGGTTGCTCAGAGCCCCGGCCAACCTCCCCTGGGATGGTTCCAGAGAATAAGGATTTAAGAGTTACGAATGTTCTCACCCTAACTTCCTGTCAAAGATCCAAATAAGATTTAAAGCCCACTCCTGAAGAGGGGAGTACTCTTGTGAACGAAAGGCTAAGGGACAGGCACCTGAGATGCAAGCAAACAGTGCTCACCAAAAACATCAGCTGTTTTTTTAAGGGCAACATAGAAATTCTTGCTTTTCTTTTTTTGAAGCAGACCAAAGGTGGGGACTGCACCTGCCTGGCAGAAGGCTTTGGTAGCTCTAAACTGTGCCCGTAGGTTCATGCTGCCTTTCCAAGATACGTTGTCCTGTTTTGCCTGCATCATGCCCAGGTCACCTGCAGCTGCCCCACTGCCCCTGGTCTCTCTCACCCACATCTTTGCCAGAGGCACATTTCCTTGTTTAAGTCTTTTTTCCCTGAGCTCTTGGCACAATTTGAGGGCTCAAGACTAACTGCTCCTTTCTAAGCCCTCCATTGTCTGCCGCATACCAAACTCCTTCATCTACAAGCCCTACAGATCTCTTTCTGCCTTTGTTTCTGGCTGCAAGTCTACTTATCTCATTCCTCCAAGTCTCCCTCTCCCTCTCTCCCCCATTTCTTTCAGGCTGTTCTTTGCTTTAGGCCTCATTCTTGCACAGTGTGGTCTCTCTGCCTAATCAGCCATGCTGCTCATTACATTCAGGAACCCTTTGCTATCTATTTGGGTTTTCATAAGGTCTCCTGTCACCATGGTATCTCACTGCATTCTCACAACTCTGTCCACTTGGTGGGGTTTTTTTTGTATAATCATACATACGTGCATATTATAATACCTGGTACGGACAAGCAAGGTGGTTTTGCTTGGAATATTCACTCTTCTAGACTCTTCTTAGTTTCCTGTGGTTGTAAAAATAAACCTCTGCTGTTCAACCACGCATTCTGAATCTTCATTAATGTCATTTTTTCCATTTCTGTTCTTCTTGGCATCAACATTCATCTGTCCTCAGTCAGGAGTTGAGAGAACGAGCATTTTAGAATGAAGGAATTGTGAAACTATTAATTATACCAGCAGGCAGAATGGCAGCATAATTAATAAAGGGGCTCAAGCAAAATATTTAAAATAATTTTTGTTGAAAAAGTCGGTCTTTGTTGTTTTGACAAAACACTCTACGGGAGTGCCACTTTACCTCGGATTATTATTATTCCTTCTCACATGGATTTACCTTCTTCTGTACGATTCCCCTTGCCCTCTCCCCCACCCCGGCCCCTTGATTCCTTCTTTTTCACTCTGCAACCATGGCAACTCTTTGCCCATACTGAAGGTTGGACATTTGACCACTCAGAGATATCATTAGGGCTGCTCCACTGAAGCAGCAGCTAAAGTCAGGGAGAGAGGGAAGCTCAGATCTCCATGTCCTTCCTTTCTACGTGCCTGTACGTGTGCCTTACCAAATTCTGCTGTCCCAGGGAGAATGAAAGGGAAATGAACTTTCCCTCTGTCGTCTCCTCATCCTCCCTCCCCAGCATCCAGACTATATGGCTTGTGAAAATTCTTTAGGCTGTTTCAAAATTTAGTTATGCAATGAGCGCCGGGTCAAAGAGAGTTACTTCTTTGGCTCATGTCATTTCTAAGGGAAGATAAAAGACAATCGCTAGTTGAAAAAGGGTTGTGTTCCTGAAAGCATCAATACAACTTTTCACTGAAAGATCTTTAAATAATTTCTATGCAATTAACTAAGTCTCACAACACTGCCCCGGAGCTGGTGTTATTGTACAGATGGAGAAACTAAAAGGAGATTAAGTGACTTACACATTGTTATGTAAATCTGTGCCAGAGCCAGTCACAGAACCCAACAATTTTCTTTAAAGTCACATGACAATGTATTTACATTGGTAAATTTAGCATTTTTCTGCAGGACTCCCATTCATGAAGTTCTGTGTAAGATTTTACTGCTCTTCTTTCAGTAATTGTCTTCCCATTCAACGTGGCACTTGAGCACATACTTGTCTTCAAGCGTGGGAGTTGGCCTGATTCAGAGATTTTTGTTCAGGCTATTCCACTAAAACATTTGGTTTAAAGGCAAGTCTTTACTTTTCAGGAAAAAAAAAAAAAAGGGTTTGTCAAAATTTCCCCATGTAGCATTTTTAATATTGAATAGATGAACATTCTCCAAGTAAAAAGCCAAAGATTTTTTCAGAGCTCATAAGGAAATCTACTGAGCTTTTTTTCCCCTCAGCACATGATGGCCTACTTGGTTAACTCTATTTTTCTTTCTTTGGCCTTATGAACCCAACAAAGATCGAAAGACTCCATTCTGGGCCAGTAGCCAACTCACTGACCAAAAGGCAGCAGCAGCACACTGCGCACGAGTTAAAAAAGCAACTGCTTTCAAGATGTCAAATGCTAAGTCAGCAAAAAAACAAGGGCGTTGCACATTTTTCAGGAACAACGTTCAGCACCAAGCAGAATTCAAAATAAGCCAGAGTATGATGCTGGGCTTGTCTGACACATTGTACTATTTGAAGTTATCACCTAAGGTGCTTTGAATTTCCTACTTTGCAAATTCTTGGACGTACAGCAGTGTAGCATGATATCTCTATGCACCCTTCTAAATATTTATTAAAAACAAATGCTCTTATTCAGCTGATTAATTATTGACTATGTTTTGCACCTAACTGTCTTTATTTTGCCACCGATATTCCTACATTGTTCAACTGACTGCAAGAAATTGAGATGCTGAGGCAATTCCAACCAGGGCAGCATATTTCAGAGTAGGGCTATGTATATTTAAATATATATGTGCATATAAACCTCCATATGCATGTGTCTGAACACAGCAGTAAGAGGGAAAATTAATCAATAAGCAGTTTCCTTTTCATCTCAAGAAATCACAAAAGTCATCAGTGGGAGGAACAAAGGGAGAGAGGTCAATATATGGCTGAATCACCCACCCAGAGATGATTAAGGGATGTGTTTTGAGGCTTGTATAACTTGCAACTCAGATTTTGCTCACACAGGCACTAGAATTTTCATCTCAGTCTTGAAAAAACTGAAGTGTTCTTGTCAACTAGCAAAATTCTTCCTATCCTTAGCAAAAAAAACCCAACCAACCAAACAAACAAAAAAGATAGAGAAGGGTTGGAAGAAATTTAAGAGGTCATCCACTCCACCTCCACACCACAAAGCAGGATCAACTAGAATTACACGATTTCTTACAGAAGTTGACCAAACCAACCTGTAAAAATATTGGGTAGTGGAATTGGTACAGCCCCCCCACATCGTCCACATCCCAACCTACCTGATTTCTAGGTCCTTTCCTTCTCTTGTATGTATTAAGGAAATTACTTCAATATTTTTGGTAGTTTTTGAATTCTAAGTTGGTATTTGCTCCCCTGGAAGTGTAACAACGCCATTAGATTTTAGCAATAATCTAGATTAGGAGGATTACTCACTCCTGTTTATACCTATATTCTCATGCAGTGTTTGTTTCATGACACCAGTGACTCACGCTCGGTTTGTGACCCATTATGTCTCCAGCCTTCTTCTACACATTTGAAACCCAAACCCCATTGTTTCCTACCTCATCTTCACACAATTCATCACATCTAAGAGCAGACTTACATATTTTTGCTTAGTGAATTCTGTTCAGTTTTTTCCCCAGGTGATTTCTCCTGATCATCTCAAGTCCTCTAGCATGTTTGCAGTCCCTCCCACAGCAGTGTTTCCTGTAAATTTAATAAGTAAAATGCTTTCTAATGCATCTTCTTTCAGATTAGTAATGAAAACGCGGGGTAGTACCAAACTGGTATGTACTCAATATACTTTTTTGATCAATTTTGCACATATCTGGAGTCAAAGAGTTTCATCTGGCATCTTTATGAGATGGACATGCAAGACAGGATTTATTTAAGTCAAGAACTGCAATGTCTAGTGTTTCTCTTCTATCCAATTCAGGTGAACTGGTGTGACATGATTTGTCTCTCAGAGAAGTGAAGTAACGTAAAGCTGTCTGGTCTACACTTTGACTCCATTTTAACCTTGTTTTCATAGTCTTTGCATTTACCCTGCTCTATTCTTCCAAAAATCTCACCTCTGAAAATACTCCAAAGTTACAGAATCAGAGCGTTAGGGTTGGAAGGGACCTCAAGAGATCATCTAGTCCAACTCCCCTGCCAGAGTGGGGTCACCTAGAGAGTTGTTCACCTAGTTGATGCAGTTGATCACCTAGTAGAGTTACTTTAGCTAATTCTATAGCAAGAGTTTCATTATGCCCAGGCAATTTGTAAGTGTCTGTGTTATCTAAGTATTTTCTAAACTCTTCCTGCACTAACCTGAGATCCTGCAATTTTGCTTGGTGTTCATAGCACTAACTTCCTGACTGCACCTGGTATCTAAAGTGCAGAGAGAACCAGAAATGGATTACATGTGCTACTCTCACCTTTTCAACCTATGTCAAGTAGTGGACTTAATTTTCCTTGTCATGCTCTTACTTTAACTACTTGCTTCCTACCCTTCGTGCACCTTGTGAGGAGTTCCTTGGTTTGTCTCTCAGCACTTCTGAATTTGTCCCAATAGCTTCTGCTCTTCTTTCATATGCACCTGTAGTAGCTTGAACTATTTTCCATTTCCTGGGCTTGCTCTTTTTGATTTTATTTATTTATTTTTAATCCCACCACAATCTGAACTTCTGGAATTAAAAGGACTATTCAGATGGTATGGTCCTATAAGCCATTCTCTTACTCTTCATAGCCTGTTAGGACCTCAGCTTGGGAACCACAGCTTAGATGGAAAGGGAAGATCTTTGACTGAGTTCAGTGATGCCAGGTTATTTAGACAAATCTCTTCTCAAACCAGATATTTCTGTGGCTGACTTTCCACAGCGGGAAGGATTAAGCCAGGGAAGAAAGTCTTTGCTGATGCCACTATGAATAGCAACAGTACAAAAAGAATAGGACAACAGTGTGGGAAAATAAAAAAAAATAAAATACTGATTCTGCACTGCACAGAGAGGCAGGCTACTATTCTAAGTTAAAATATCATTTATATTCCTCTCCAGAATGCTCAGCTCTTTTCCAAGGTCTGATTTCTGCTCTCTGTTAATTCTTGATAATTTTATACCTCCTTGACAAGAAGTAGAATAGATCTCAAGCCCCTATGTATTATGCATCTCAGCATTTTTATATTCAAATCCAGATACTGTGTTCTGATTTTGCACTTTTGCTGTATAATTGGGTCATCAGGTTTTCTATTAAAAATGCTTAACAGAATATTACAATTAAACTCTAAATCTATTACCTTTTGCCTGAGCATGTTTATGATGTCCTTCCTTACTATCTTGGGTGAAAACATTTCTTAAATAAAAGATTAATTAAAAGAATAAGATATGCTTCCTATAGTAATTCCCTAAAATCATTTTTAAATGCCACGAACACCACAAAATGAATTAAATTCATCCCACTACATTTCAAGAAATATACATTAATCCAAATGGCTATATTTGTACCCGCCTTTGAAATTAGTACTCATATATTATTCTCAGAGTATTCTAGTTTCTTAATCTAGTTTGGAGATGACTGACCATTACAATTCATCAGCAGCTTGTGATTTTAAATTTAAAAATGGGTTTGCACCATTGTGACCAGAAGATATTTGTGCTACATTACAGGGCTGATAACATTTGCTGTTGTGTGCAAATGTGGACTATTAAAAGCTATTACTCTTGGAAAGGGGAAATGCTTTGTTAAACAGCTTTGAAATCCACTGACAGAGTCTGTCCTTTCCCCCAGGACAAATGTAGGGCCACCTCGGTGGGAATCTGCCCCAGTGCAGATCAAGTGCCCTGGAACTGGCCAGGGGAAGGTGCTGGGAATGACAGAAGCAGATGGTCCAGGTACCGAATTAGTTCAGCCTGGAATAGAGCAGAATAATCAGCCCATGCAAGGCCATCATTAAAGTAGGTCTGATTTGGAAACTATGGCACTGAGGATGCAAAACAACTTTCTTTCAGTGAGGCTTCCAGTCTAAAAAGAGAGAGGCTTTACCAGGTGAGAAAATTAAACAACAAATAACGCCACGCACCAAAAAACCCCAAAACAACACCAAGAAAACCCTGGTCAGAAAAGACTTGGATTAACATTAGAAAGAAATGTATTGCTTTTGGAAAAATGGGTAAATTTCATATTACGTTATCTTTTCTACAGCTCACAGCTGCTGGACTCTTAGCTATCTAAAGATCACATAAGTATGCATGGATATATATACACATAGACCTAGTATCTATCTGTTTCCAGACACATGCATGAGTATGTGTGAGAGAGGGAAAGAAGGAGAGATGTCACAGGGAAGAAAAAAAAAAAAAGAAACCAGAAAGATTTTCCACTTTAAGTTGTTTATTCTCAGTAGAATAACCCTAGAAGTAAATGAGAGGTGCACAGTTTTAGCAAGATACAGAAAAAAAAACCTGATTTTTGATTTTGCAGTATAAGAGCTGGGGCAATATTTACAAGCAAATTAAAAGCCAGACACTCCCTTGGCCCCAGAAGATTCCAAGGGAAGGTGGGCACTCGTAGGCATTGCCTCACAGCACAGATATTGTGACACCCCAGATGAAGCCAGAAGCACCAAGCAGGACTCTCTTTGCCCGTAGGCTTTTCACATTATGTATGCAGTTATTGTTTTATATTCTACGCTGCCTGAAATGATACAAAAACATTTTGCTGAAAAATAAACCACTGGTTTTATACTTAACACCGGGATTACAAAACATGATGTAATGAATTATTCATTATATTTGACTTAATGTAATCATTTTCCTCCCCGTGTTAAGCCCCTGTGAATAGTGTCCTATACAGCTACAGTTTTGAAGAACTTAATACTAGGGGGAAAACCACCTGGTATTAACTGACAGCGAATTAGGCTCATTGTCACTTCGGAAAAAAATACTTTGGCAATTTAATCCTTCATGTTCTGTATATCCCAGCTTCAAAGAGCATCCACGAAGTACACAAAATGGATCGACCCTGAAAGCAGGAAATAAAGATGGGTGAATTTTAGGCAGTGGCATCGAATCCATCTTGCTGTTGCAAGCCCAGCTGTAATTGGAATTTCAGAGCCAGAAGAGTTCTGGCTCTTCTAAACATTCGGTCAGAGAATTCTGATAAGCTTTAGTAATTGACTTGGATCAAACCTTTTTAAAAACTACAAACCTCAGGACAATGTTCCTGGGAAAAGCGCGTTGCTCAGTGCACCGCTCTTGCCAACTCGCACGCTAATTTACTTTCTTGTTAACGTGTGAACAAAGGAGATAAAATAAAAAAGATTTATCAAACCACGGAGTTTGCTGAAGGAGCCTGACTTTAATGACTGTACCTCAAAGTGATCAGAACCAGTGTCAGGACTACAGAGAGCAGTTCTTTCCAGAATCAGAGCCACCATCATGAAAATTGTTTTACTGGACCTCACAAAAGCAGCTTTGGGGCCGCACAGTAAAAATAACGTTCATCACACTTGAAATGTGACCCTTTGGAGATATCTACTACCTGCTGCCAAACCAAAACACAGGCTTAATTTATGTGGTTAATCATAGAGTGGTTTGGGTCGGAAGGGACCTTAAAGATCATCTAGTTCCAACCCTTTTCCAGTAGTATAAAGGCATCAAGTACACAAACGAACTACCTTGGTTTTTGAACACATGGTGAAAGAGGCTGTGGTATAAATAAGCAGCAACGGAATCTCGAGCCTTTTCAAAGCCTAATAATTGCCATCAGCTGATGACACCTCCAAGCACAAGCATCAAAATAGCAGCAATAGAAAGTCAAGATGGGAGGGGGAAGAAGAGTACGTCCGTGAAGCTCCTATTTATTTACGACCAACCCAGCTTCATGGTACTCCCCTCCACAATGCGGCACGTTATTGTGATGCTCAAAAGGAGAAGGTTAACCACTCATTTCTGTATTCAGCATTTGCACCCGAGCACCACAGTGTCCACTTCAAACTACCACAGTATTTTCAAATCAAACCGTTCCTTGGGTGGTGGCACGAACTGTGGATTTTATTTGCTGCCTTTTATCTGCGATTCTCATC
The DNA here is from genome assembly GCA_024605025.1 of Megaceryle maxima. NCBI lineage: Eukaryota > Metazoa > Chordata > Aves > Coraciiformes > Cerylidae > Megaceryle > Megaceryle maxima. The sequence goes on from JANHGN010011335.1 coordinate 27,205, forward strand.
CTCTGCTGCTCTGCAGCGGTCTGGGGAAGCACCAGTTCAGCCATCATCATTATTCTGGACTCTTATTTATTAATCACATTCATGAAGCATTTGAGCTACATTCCAATCAAAATTGTGAACTGGCCCAGAAGATGCGGCAGCCATGTCATTTTGTATCAGCAGCTTCTCTTTTATTCCAGTACCACTCTGACCTTCAGCAATAGTGTCATGTGCTTCTATAATGGTTCTCATTGCCTCCTTCCGCAAGCACCACAGCTCCCTGGAGACTATCTGCATGGGAAGATAACTTTAGGAGCCTCTGGGGGTCTGCTTTCTGTTTGCTCCCATACTGGCTAAAAAAAAAAAAAAAAACAGTAGAAAGCCCGTTTGTTCAAATCCAGAATTTTTGTGCCTTTTTTTTGTTGTTTAATATAAATTCAAGAGCACAGACCAACACAGCCTCTGCTTTAAGTTTCTCAGCAAAGCTACCGCCTAATTACTGCCTGCTGAGTAGCACAGTTAAACACAATCAGTCAGAAAGCCTTAAAGATACAATATCCTTTTTCATGAACTGTCTGCTTGTCAATTCGAAGTCGCCCTCCTGCTTTAAATCAACCAACCACAGAGCTGTTATGAACAGCAACTGATTTTCCATGCAGCGCTGCAAAACAAAAATCACACCGTATCCTATTTTTAATGGCCACAGTTTTTCAACTCCATAACAAGAGGTAGCTGGCACTGCTGAGCTGAGCCGTATCAGAAATGGGTTCAAGTAGAAATAGCACAGAACTCTTGAAAAAAATACAAGTACAGACCCAATTACACCTGCATTGTGATGCTCAAAGCCAATTACAGGCAAGTAACGGTGAAGAATTTCCCCCCCACACAATCACAGCTGCATTGTAGACGTTGGTTGCATTTCTTCTTTGTTTCTACAAGATACAATGAAATAACTTTGAAGGCTCCAGTAATTAAATATTATTTAATTAATCCAGCATGTATTTATGCACAGATGAAATCAGCAGAGGAACACAAGTCTGTCAAGCTCACTTCGATGTGGGCATGGAGCAAGGACTTTATACTTCTGTAGGTATTTGGTTTTTTTCAACTTGATCTTCAGATGTATAGGTATTAAAAGCACAGACACAGCACCTACAAGTACCACATAAAGGACTATAACCCTCTGAAGACATGACAGAGTGGGCATTTCTAACAGCCTTGGGACATTGGATGCTTGCTAATGGTTGTCAGTTCTGACCTGTTCTTGTCGTGCAGTTGAGATATAAACCTCCCCGTAGCTGGAAATTTTCTATTAACTTGGTAAAAAGTTTAAATACAGCGGGTGGAGAAACTGAAAAGTGTTCTTTAACTGACCAACAAACTGCAAAAGGACTGTTACATCTCCCACGCTTAAGGCAATACCCTCAGTACTGCTCTGATTTCCTGGTGTACTCTCAGAAACTTTTCATTCTAGTTGATGCTGTGTATTAATAACACAAGCATAAAAACATATTTGAACCATTTAGTATTTAAATGATCTGATTTATACTTTCTGTCTGTGTGAAATAGATTTTCCTGGCCTTTTACTCTCACAGCACTACCCCAAGGCAGAGTAAAGAGGGGCTTGTATCCATGAAATGGACACTGCTTGGAGCATTATTTCCACATATGGTAGCGACTGGGACAGAGGTAGGAGGAAACTGGAAAAGGGAAATGTGGACCAGACACTTCACCATCCAACTGAGCAGAGTAAACTCTGCCCTAGTGGCTCCAGCAGGAGCTACTGAAAGTCCTCTCTTGGTTCATACCTTACTAGATCACTACAACTTTGGAGTAATACATGAACTGATTATCAAAATTAAACTTCATCATGGAAAACACATAACAGAGCATTTAGTTGCCACACAAGTGAAATATTTCTGATCTCCTACTAAAATTAAGAGTAAAAAAAAAAAAAAAATTAAAACCAATCAATATTATCACCATACAATCAGGTAGAAGGGTTGGTAGCAATATGCAGGCATAGAACTAATATTAAAATGTAGATGCATAAGAAAGTCTTGTTTTAGAGGAAAACCTTGGAAAACTAGAGGGATTCCTGACACAGGCACCAAACTACACTTAGAACAGCACGCTAACACAGAGCATCAGTAAAGAGAATTGTATAAAGGACTTGTAATAATCTGATTTCGTGGTTCTGAAATAAAATAACTTTGACTGAAAAATCCAACAGTTTTAGAAGCATTTCAAAGGACTGAAATGTAATATTAATATTATTAATACTTAATCTAAACCCACATATCCTTCCAAACAAGAATAACTTCTGTATTTGTTGAAGTTTTCCTCCCTTTAATCCCTAACTTTGCTGTACTATGAGGCTTTAAAGGATGAGAGAAGAGATCAACCAACCACCACAAATATTTTTCCTAGGGTGGTTTTGGACCTTCACAGACCTACTATAAAGGAATGCAGGGACGCCAGAATGCATTTCCCAACTAAACTGAGCAGATCAAGGCATTGGGCATCAGAAAAACACCAACCAAAATGCCCTGAAAAAACAAATCTGTCCTTAATTAAGCAATGAACCTATATCCTAGAATTATCAAATGGTTTTGGTGGGAAGGGACCTCTAAAGCTCATCTGGTCCAACCCCTCCCCTTCCAGTAAGCAGGGACACCTGCAACTAGAGCTGGTTGCTCAGAGCCCTGGCCAGCCTGACCTGGAATGGTGCCAGGGATGGGACAATTTGATCAGAAATAGCATGTTTCAGAGACTAAAACAATTATGGAAGAAGAGGAGGAATTTGAACCACCAGCTGTTTTCTAGCACTTTGAGGATCCTTTACTCCTTTGGGTAGCCACGATGTTCACACCACCAACTTGAGAACACTGCTCTAGCCCCATGTCTCAAGGGTGAGTTTACCTACGAAAAAGGATTCTTAACATATTCTTTCAGACTCCTTCAAACCACAGTTACAGCAACTACTAACTCTGAAGAAAAGCTCAAACTCTGAAGACAAGCTGTCCTGAATTACCCTTCCCCATTTAGAGGTTACCTAAGGATGCCAGTAGCCTGTATGAGCCTGACAGCTTGATAGAACAATCATTAATTCTCCTAATTGCAACCTCTGTTTCTAAAACAAGCCCATGAAGAAAGTTATTTTGATTTATATAGAAACTCTGAAGAGTTTGCATTATTTTCTTCTCCCATGGGACAAAAAAAAAAGGCTGACAAATATCAAATTTTGCAGAATAACCAGCTTTTAATTTTAACCTGTAAAATAATTATCAGATTTACTTGGGAAGACACAGAGTATTATATATCAATGTATATGGATGAGGGATGTAATTCAGAGCAATGAAACAGTCATTTTAATTCTAGTTGAAAGCAAAAAATGGAAGTATCTGGTTGAACCACAGAGGTACGCAGAGAGACTGTGCAGCTGAGAAAGGCTTCAGCAGCACACAGAGTCACTTTCAATAAAACATTAGGGAAAGGATAAGATAAAAAAAATAGGGCCATAATATTTACACAATAAAAGAAGTAGGAAATAAAACTACACCAGAAACAAGTCCCTAAAATGCCATATTTGAGAGTCGGGGGGGGGGGAAAGATTAACAGTCTTTCCTTGCCTAAAATTTACTGTTCAGTCATGCAAGACACTGAGCAAATTTCTTCTTATCTGTAAAAGCACTTAAACTGGAGCTTAACCTGAAGTATAGGAGAAAGACTACTGAAATCAATAACAAACCTGTGTTTAAGAGCTTAAAAGGTAACCAACTATTAACGTGAATTGCTGGGTAGAGCCACACTGCTCAGATCCTTGAAGAATAAAGCTTTTATGTGATAACTGGAGGACTTTTTCTAAAGCACCATCTTCCAGTTATAAAAAGAATGGTTTCTGGGATCAAAACAAACGAATGTTGGCAAATCAGTGACCAGAGGTTTCCTGTTCTCCCTTGGAAGCATCATCTGGTGGACCCACAGACAGATTTTGAATCCTATCATACCTCAGGTGAGTCCCCAGTCCCTGAAATCTACTTGTGAAGTCATTAACCTTCAATCATATCATTACACATCTGTAATAAGAACCATAAGTCAGGTTTACTTTGGAAATTAGGAAAGACAATAAAAGTCTAATAGCTGAGTTCAAAGATTCAGGAGCTTTAGGTCTCCTGATCTTTAATTTATAGCAGCTCCTGGAAATGAGATTTAAAAGGTAGCTGCTCATTTCTTCACTCGTGCCATGGTTATCCAGGAGCTTGATGGTTGTTTACAACACTTTCACTCATCCACATACCATAGAGCAAAAATTATGTAATATGGTGGTAGTAATTAACTTTGACTGCAGGCAAACTTCTGAATAAAGGGCTGCTTTCATGGTATTAAATAAATGAGGAGCTCTGTGACCTTTTTATAGCTTACTGGGGCAAATTCAACCTTCCCAGTCATAGCTATTAAGGAAATACTCCTCATACACTCAACTTTTTTCTTCTTACAGTGAGTGTTGGTTTTGCTAATTAATTTCATACAGACCAGCGTATTACTGGGAGCATCAGAGAGGACAACCCATATTCAGATGAGTAATAGCAGTGCCATTATCTTAACCTGCTTACAAGATACATAGAGCTGAAATCGAAAGAACAACAAAAAAGTCACCAATTGCACATTTGGGGTTTATTTGATTTTATTTCATGAATAAATGGGATCTCTGTTTGCAGGCACTAAGAAATTAATGAATATATCTGCAGATAAATACTTATTTTTTCTTTAAACTGCTAAGATTGGAGCTTCAGAAAAATCAGATCGTTCTGTTTTCTACAACAGGGCCATTCTTCTGAAGAATTCATTAATCACACAAACTTAAAGGCCAAGTGTGGTAATATTATGGACAGGGTTGGGTTTTCTTTCAATCCAAAAAGTTTGTTTAGGTAGATAGAAACGTGTGAACTGCCAACCTAGGTCAGAATAAGGCCCACCTGTTATCAAACACTATTTAGGAAACTTTCTGCTCCAGAGAGAGAATAAAAAATCCTGCAGCAGGCTCACAAAGTTATCTGCCTCTCACCCTAAGCCTCTTCCTAATTAATAACAGAATTAAGGCTGCTTTTATCCCAAAGTGTAAAGTTTAAACACTCATTACATCACATGCTGATAGCTAATTAGGTTGACACTGTACTGCTCTACTTGAGAAGTTTGATTCCTTTCTTAATTTTACTGAATTCTTGATCTTTCTAACTTCTAGTGGCAATGGGGTTCGCAGTAGAAATCACACCATGAAAAACTATTGGAACTTTCTTGAATTTTGACCCTACTGAATGTTCTCTTGAATATTAGGATAGAGGCAATGGATTCACCTTTTACCTCCTCTAACCATTTGGTATTTTATATGCTTTTCTCATCTCTTGCAGGCTTACAAATCCACCTGTCAGCATCTTTGGGTGACTGATGCTGTGGGAAACTGCAGGTCTGAAATAGCAGCATCTTTTTCTGCGACATGAGTTGAAATGAATGGATATCAGAGCTTGTGTGTTGAGCAGTAGAGTCTGCAAACATGTGTACACAGGTCTTTTAATTGTCTTTAAGAACCCTTCATCATTCATTTCCACAGAAAGAATCAAGAGTTTCTTACCACAAGGCAAATTCAAACTGCTGGTTTCAGCCCTAGAAACAAGACTATAGAAAAGCTATACAACAGAAGCAGAAAAAAAATAATCAAAAAATAAAATCTACCAGAGGATTTAACTGTGGACTCTTATTTATGCAGATAATCAAAACTGATGTGGAAGTTCCAAGGCTGAAGGTAACTCACACCCTATTTCACACACTACTTAGTAGCTCATACAACCAGACCTCTTTACTGCCCCAGCATCGTCAGTTCAGAAACAATTAATAACATTGCCATCCTTTTTCTTGGTCACAACCTGATGGATTAGGGTGGGTATAAACCACAGACGCTCAGTGTGGATGGATGTTCACAGCTGGGATGAATCCTTCATCTGCCATTACTGGCCCAAAGGCCATTTTCTATCTAGCAGACATCACTTTCCAGGACAATAAACCCAGGCTTTCAGGAATTCAATAGCCATTAATGATTTATTTTTTTTTTTAAACATGATTTGAAATTGAAAATAAAAATGGAATGTATTGAATTAATACCCTAGTTACATCACAGCATCTTCTGAGTGGACAAGTATTAGGAAAACAAAACAAACAAACAAGATGAACCCTGTGGATCCCTTCAGATGAGACTACAGATAGGCAAATAAATGCATTATGTGATTTCATATGAAAAGAATATTAATAAAATCATTTCCACTGCACAAAAATGTGACATTTTCTCTAATCATTTAAAGCCTGTGAATGTTGCGCAGTTTTTGTGTACGAGCCAAAACTGGGAGGCTCCTGCCAAAAGCTTTCTAGTTTGTTTGCTGGCACTGCCATTGCCACTCTAAGCCCGGAATTCAGAGTGGCTACACAGAACTGAATTTTTGATGTGCCCGTTTCAGACTGGCCCTGTTTCGAGAAGGATGTCTTTTGTGCAACTTTTGAGATAAAACGTATGCAGATAAGCCCTTTAGGAAGCCGTATTCAGTGGCAAAGTGATCAGTTAACACTGGCTTTGTGGCTGGTTACAGTAGTAATTTCTGCATTAAGACCAAATTCTTGTTGAAATTCAGTGTTCCAGGCAACATTCATACACTGACTCACTGAATGTTAAAAGAAAGATTAACTTGAAAGAAAATTATAAATCTTCATAAATTTACTCTGATTCTTTTCTTAATATTCCCATCTTCCTACCAAATCCTTCCCGGGGTTTTATGACATTTTGTTTATTTTAAACCATTTCTAAATATAACTTTGCAATTTTCTGGTGAATGAAGAAGGTCTTGAGATCTTCATTCTTGGTGATATTGGTAGCTACCGTTCTCTCCTTGTGTCACTGAGTGAGAATATCACTTTTGATTGTGAATGTCAGGGAAAAAATAAAATAATTACATTTCACTCTCTACCCTAACATACACCCCCAGTTTATAATCCCAGCTATTTGGATAAATTAAAATAATCTCTTTTTTTACTTCCTAAGGCTGAATATACCCAAATCAACTGCTTAAACCTCTCTCTGAAGGATGATGTGTGCAGCTCCATTTATGAATCATCTTTATTATCTCCACTAATGGGGTCGAGGGTGCCTTAGATTCTCTTCTATCATTTTAAATCCCATCCATTCCCTTTTTAGACTCGGCAGTGATAAAACAGCCAGGGGCAATACTTGGATATTCAGTCCTTTTGTATGTCCCTCCTAACCTGCACGTGTCGCTGATGGCCTGAATGGAACACAAATTGTAGCCAACTGGAGGCAACCAACCCGCCAAGCAGAAGATGGGCAACTTCCCTGGGACCACCCTGACAAACAAGGTCTGCTCCTCCGAGCAGAGTAGTCTCATGCAGTCCCCTCTCCTTGCTGCTCTTTGTTCCATTAAATGTCATTTTATTTTACACATGATTTGTTATACCCACCTGCACCTAGTGGATTTCCTTTAGAAATGACCTATTTATAATCATAATAATGCATTTCACCTATGTATTGTCCAATAATGGCACACTTTGGGGTTTAACAAGGCTGTTTCTTTTGCTTCCCATCCAACAGCTCTTGAGGCATGGCTTTAACTACAACATACACCCCTCTTTAATACCCCATTGTTAGACCAGCTTCGATAAGCTGCATACATTATCTGATTGCCTATACAGTGAAGGACAATCTCTCAAAGCTTATGCTGAGTGCTGAGCACAACTTGCCAAGAAATACAGATTATGGAAAATTCTTGACTATTTCCCAATTTCAAAATGTGAATTTAAATATATAGATTTTCTCCAAAAAACCCACAAAAAAACCCCAACCAAACAACAACCACCAACCCACCCACCCCAAAAAACACCCAATGGAATTTGAAAAGAACTGGGAGAACTTCAGCATGCAAAAAAGATGTCAGGGAAATTGGTCTTCACATTTTCTTCTGAAGAGGCAAGAAAGTACCATGGCTCTAAAGATGTCTCCATACTTGCTGGTATATCTAAATTACTGATTTCTGTATTTTATGTATATTTACTGATTTTCTCTATATTTGGGTAAAACAGAAGACTGGGTTGTTTCTCACTTTTTTTTCCTTCCATAAAACCCTTTTCTTATTCTAATATTTCCAGACAGGGGTACAAATGAAGCCATTGCTCTTGGAAGGAAAAAGGTGAAAAGAGAAGCTATTTAGAGGACACGAAGCAGGTATTGAGAGTTGCTAAGGCTCCTAGGACTTACATTCTCAGCACACATGATTTAAGCACACAAGAGTAGAGAGATCGGTCACTTGGAATGAGCTGTCATTCTTATTCCCTTTGTACCATCAGTTCAGAAAAAAAAAATATTCGAAACAAGAGCTCCAAAAGCAATGCAAAAAAAAATCCTTTCCTTTTCATTCATTTTTGAAGAGGTATCAATACATTTCACAACATTTATCTCTGTGTATTATTGAGCTAACTGCGTTATAAATTTCCTAATGAAACAGTATGCAAATTAGAAAGATATCTTTGTTCATCATCTCATAGGCATATTTTATCACTAGATTTATTTCTATCACTAATGAAATGGTTTTTATCTACTTTAGACTTTTTCATGTCTAAATGTTTATACACATGCAACTCAAAAAAAAAAAAGACTTTTTTGATAAAAAGATTTTAGGAAGAACCCATAGGAAGAAAAAAGTCATTAAGAGATATTTTACAAGAGCAACACTGGGAACCTAACCAGGATACGTGAGCAAAAAAATAGATGCAAAATGTATTTAAACAATGATGAAAGTAGTTTCCTAAGACTCATTTGCAAGACACACTTAAAAGTTCTCTGTCTATGGGTCGCCTCATACAACAAATGGATTCTGTGCACCTGATTTCAGAATCCTCTGTTCTTCTGCCCAGTAAGGGTGCAGAGGTTACTACAGCAGAAAGGACTTTCGTTTGAAGTGTCAACTCTTTCTCCTTGCAAGCACAAAATCCATTTTGAAATCCCATGTTCCTTTTAAGTGGGAAGAGGTTTTGGGGGGGGTCATCTTCTGCACTGAAGAACAGCCCCTGGTATGGTGGGGAATACAGCTGTCCTATAAGCATTGTTACCCAGTCAGGTTTTGGGATTCAGCTCTTGACACTGGTCATCACATGAAAAAAAAAAAAGCAGGCTCTTGTTTCTCAACCTTTACCACCATACAGCTCTCACTCTTGGCTATAACCAGAAGAAAAAACAAAACAAAACCAAAGATGAAAATCACCTCCTGACCTGCCTTTTCCTAGGGCCACTTTTGTGCATGGAAATCACTTTCTGAAGGGAATCCCAAACCAGTTCTTCCAGAGATACCATCTGAAGCTCTGTTCCTGCATAAAACTGACTAATCTATCAGCATTGCCCACATCTTACTCATTTCCTCCTTCACCCTCATGAATACAGGCACAGCAAAGACACAAGACAGCAGAACACATCTTCAATGCCTCTGATGATGCCTCAAAGAGGCAAATAAACTAAGACTCCACTGGTTGAGGCAGCATTCTGGAAGATGGATGATGTAATGAAGAAGGGAGAGGAATGGGATTAAGAGATATTAGAATACTGACAGAAAAATTTCTCACTATTCCTCTGATGAGCTGGGCTTTTTTTTTTTTTGACTCAAGCTCTTTGAGGCAAACACATAAGGCTCTCCTATTTCTACATCTCGTACGGATTGTTGGCGTGCGAGGAAGCATTTTCTGCAAATCCTCCAGTTTTAAGGGTGCTTATAAGCCCTTTTACACTATGCATGGCATTTTTCTTTAGAGTCGTGACATCCTAAATACGTAGTTATAGGATTGAACTCTCTACAGAGAAAACAGACTCTTTACACTCTTAAAACATATACCTGAAACCTATTTTCAAAATAAACATTTAAAAAATACCTAACTCTTCAGAATGAGAGAAAGAGGTGTCAAAACAGAAGCAGCAGTGGAATACCTGCTGCTTTTCCAAGTGACACCTTGGGAGTGACAGATCATCTCTCACATCTCCCAAAGATGATGAAGGTGGGAAATTCATTCTCAAAGGGAATTGCTGTTTGGTGGTAGTGGGAAGAAAAAGTGTTTGAAAACATTTGTTTCATTAGTAGTGTGAATGGAAGTATCTGAACACTACTGACTTCTTAAGGTAGTTATGTCCCTGACTCTTACAACGAGTTAAAAATAAACCTCTAGAAGCATCTCACTACAGGTCAGAAGTAATTACCTAGTGCATGTTCCAGAGCAGTCCATGATATATTTATAGACCTTTATAGTACATTGGGATAAAGATTTTGAGCAAAAGGGAGATGAAGTAAGAAAGAGATCTTTTGCTATCACCGAGACATGGTGGTCACGTATGAAGAAGCAAGACACGTTGTCCCACACACTTCTCCTAAAATACCAAGGAACTCACAGAAATACTCTGCTTCCCTGAATCCTTGGGAGAAAATGTGTCATGGTTTCAAAGGCAAGAAACAGAGATTTCATTATAAAATTAATAAGCTGTCCAAAGTAAAAGTTATTTAGTCTTCATATTTCTGGAGTGACACAAAAAGAAAACAATAAAAAGTATATAAAAACGCAAAACAAAACTACAAATGCTACCTCTTCCTGAAGATCTTGCTACAACTATTATTCTGCTTTGGCTTAGGAGATATCATACAATGGCTTAGGCTGGGAGGGACCTTAGAGATCATCTAATGCAACCTGCTCGCCATGGGCAGGGACACCTCTCAGCTT
>JANHGN010011335.1:38053-64823 GCA_024605025.1 Megaceryle maxima
TTGAAAACAGGCGCCGCTGGCCCGGGCCAGCCCTCCCCTTATATAGGGGCCGTGACGTCACATGGGAGCGCCTCTCCTATTGGCTGCCTCCCTTGTTTATTCCGGCTGTGGCCCCGCCCAACCGCTGGTGATAATTAACCCTCTCCCGGCCAAGCCCGGGGCAGTCACACGCCAAGCTGTGCGAGCCTTTACCTTGTGCCTGGCTGGCAGGGATCAGAATAAGCTCCTTTGTTCCCCTTTTCCTCGTAATCTTAAAGTTGCACTGATAGTGCAAGCTCTGAGGAATGGAAACAGCATTCTACGCGTTACTGGCTACACTTCCAGTCATCCCAGAAAGCATTTCTTCTGCTCTCTGAGGCAAGGAGCTCCTGATTCCACTGACATCATAGAAAGGGATTTATCTCAGCACCATCTGGGAGACCCACTTGTTTTACAAGGAGAAAGTTGCTATTTCTATCCCTTCTCCAAGGTCTTATGCATCCTACGTGTAGATGGACACGGTCATTATCATGCTGTGGCAGACATGAGATCTAGTTCTAGGTGGCAGGTAAGATTCAACATAAACAAGTGGTGACATTACACTCAACCTTCATCACCGGTCTCAGGCCAACTACTTCCAGTTTTAATGGATGTTAAGTACACTTAAAGTTGATGTTAAGACTTCAAAAAGCTCAAGAAAGTGAGGAAGGGTCCAGCGGTAGCCTCATACCACCAAAAAACTTGTCAGACTGCAGAGGTAAACCAGAATTTTAAACTCCTTTGTCAGCTTTCAGCACATTCCTCACTGAAAAGGCCTTTAAAACAAGAAGTTTCTTTTGCTGTCTAAACAAATAGTCCTGAAACTTCTTCAGCTTCCCAACTGAGGTTTATCAGCTGTCTATCCAAGGCCTGCTATCTATTCCAAGTGCCTAATTCACTTCTAACACACCCTATGCATTAGCAGGGCGATGTATATTACATTTATAATTAATTCTGAGCTGGCATAACAACAAGAAAGAGTCTCTCATATAGAAAAAAGATAACAACTGCAAGATCCTAAAGAAGGACATCAAGATCTTTTGCAACTTTATTTGTAATTGCTGAACTAAAAACGCGGGCATGTTTTGCTCCTCTTAATGCACTCAAATGACACCAAAAGATTTGTGTTAAGAAAAATAGATTATAAAGACAGATGTAATACAGCTGGAATTTCAGAACTTAAGAATTTAAGAAAAGAATTTATCAAACGATACATTCCCATTCAGTTCTACAAATGTACTTCATTTCTACAGAGATTTACCCCAAAAGAACAGGAATCTTTGGGCTTTTTTTTGTTTGTTTGTTTGGTTGGGGTTTTCTTATTCTGTTTTGTTTCATGGTTTTTGGTTATTTGGTTTGGTTTTGTTGTGGTGGGTTTTTGTTTGTTTCATTTTGGTTTGGTTTTGTTTGGTTTGGGTTTTATTGTGGTTTTTTTGTTGGTTGGTTTTGGTTTTTGTTTTGGCTTTGGGGTTTTTTGTGGGTTTTTTGTTTGTTGTGGTTTTTGGTTGGCTGGTTGGTTCTGGTCTTTGTTTTGGCTTTGGGGTTTTTTGCATTTTTTTTTTTGCTTGTTTGATGTGGTTTTTGGTGGTTTGGTTCATTTTGTTTGGTTTTGGTTTTTGGTTTGGCTTTGGGTTTTTTTGCTTTTTTTGTTTGTTCTCTTTTTTGGTTGGTTGCTTGGTTCATTTTTTTGGCTTTGCTTTTCATTTTTGTTTTGGCTTTGTTGTTTGGTTGAGGGTTTTTTGGCTTTTGTTTGTTGTGTTCTTTGTTTGCTTTGTTGGTTTTGTTTTTTATCTTGATTTTGATTTTTGGTTTGGCATTCTTTTGTTTGCTTGTTTCTTAAGGATTTTCTAACTGACGCTACTTTTAAAGCGGCGTGAGGTTTCAAATTAAATTACAGTAAAAACTTTTGCATTTCTCCTGCATGAAACCCTATTTTATTTATTGTCATCTTCCCAGCATGGTCTCATCATGCTTGAAGAGGGCTGCTAATGCTATTTATATTATGCTGCACTGTCCTCTAATTGACCTTGTTTGTGCAATGGAATGGCTGCTTTTCTCAAGCTGCCAGCCCTTTATTGCTGCATTTTGACCATGCACTAGTGGCTCTTTGTGCTGCTGGCGAGTTCAAGGATCAATACTGCATTCCCCACAGCCAAGAAAGGAAGCTGACAGCATGAATTAACTGAGGGTAGCCAGTTGCATGGAGGGGCCATTGTCTTTAAGGAAAATCCAGACGATTACAAGGCTCCGTTGCTTAGTGGATGTTTTCATGCAAAGCGCAAGGTTGCTGTAATTTAATTTTGGCCTGCTGCTCTGACACACTCCCCTTTGCTACTGCTTCCTGGAGTCCAAGCTATTAATGGCTGCAGACCAAAACACATAGGGAGAAAAAGGCAAATAGTCACAGTCACGCAGTAGCAGCCGTTCCTTCTGATTGAGCAGGAATACTTCTTTTGCATTTACTGGAATTGACAGCAACTGGTTTGGGGTTTTGGTTTTTTGACGGTGGTGCTCGTGGTTTTTTGTGTTTTCTTTGTTTGTTTTGTGGGTGGGTGGGTTTTGTCTTGTTTGCATGTTGGTTTTTGGGTTTGCTTGTTTTTCTTAGACTCTTCCCTATTGAATTCATACATCCAAAATAAGCCAAAGGAAAGCAAAATATCCCAACAACAAAACCACAAGGCATCGTTTCCTGAGCTGACACCTAAAGGTGGGCAAAACTGGAAACATATCCCCTGACCAGGGCTCTGTCCCCCTCTAGTCTCACTGAATCTTCCCATCAGGGGGATGCTGCTCATCCACAGGTACCGCAGAAGAGCTTCGCAAAGAAGTATCCGCAGCAAAGGCACGTTAAGTAAATGTAAAGTTAACAGTAGGACTTCTGCTCCTAAGAGCACAAATGAAATCACTTTTTATTTTAAAAAAAGAGTAATGGCTTTTGTTCAAGATGCTTTGATGTTGAAAACTGTAGCTCCTTATGACAGCTAATATTGTTGATTCAAATGGATTCAGGCTCAGTTATTCAAAAGGACAATGTGTTATATACAAACCATTTAACTCAAGCTTTTAACTTGTTTTCTCTGTTGATAGTGGTAGGAGAGATTGTCTGGGGGGTAATCTTTTTAAAGTAATGCCTGTAAAGTTTTATCCACTTACCACTTTTATAAAAAATCCCAAGTCCTCAATTCCAACAGCCTACTTACCCGACTTATAAATGCCTCAGGTATTTACCTGAGATGAAGAGCGGAGGCTAAGCTTGATTTAAAGGATATTTCTTTTAGACCATAGGTCATGGAAAACAACATAAGAGGCACCTGGATCCCTTAAGTAGTTTTAACTACAACCAAAAGTCATCCTACACACACACTGTAATGCACAGAAGAGACTTTTCCATCACAGCCATTAAAATTTGTACGTTCCCTTTACAGACAGCCTTCGTCTCAAGACTGCTTAAGACCTTTAACAATTTAAACTTAGGCAAGAGATGGGAACTTATGGCTATCCTGAAAAGAACGGAGTGATTCACTTCATCCTAGAGAGCTGGTTTTAGGATTTAGCAGACACACATGAATGCTCAGAGTAATTTCTCCAGAATCCTCATATTTAAGGGTCTTTTACGAACTAGTCCTCAACATATCCACGGGCTTCACATCTTGGGCTGTTGGCAAAGATGTGTCATAGCCCTTCATCTCTGAAGCCCCACATAAACTTACCTTCCAAACGACCTTCCTTGATAACCTGCATTTTGCACAAATTCACAGAGCAGAGGCATAAGTAATTCTAAATTTTTTTCTCATGGGAAAAGTTGCCAACTTTGAATGCAGCTTCTCTGTGGTATTAGTATCTCAACCAACCATCAGAAAGAAGACAAACTAGATAACAAAAATAAGAGAAGGTAAAAATAATTTGGAGTGACCCCCTCCCCCCCAAGCAATCGTTACCTGTTCTACTGCAAAATGATGGAACTTGAAATCAATGGATCTATGGAAGAGAGGATCAATAGAGATAAGGAATAGATGAGTACCTCTAAGGGAAAGTACCAAGGTGGCAATAAATACGATCTGGGGAGACAAGCTGACTCCTGGGGAGGAACACAATTCCATATGTAACATGGCCTTGACCCTGCTGCAGCTGGCAGTAATTAAAACTAGCTGGTGGACATCAGAAGGAGCAGATCTGGACCATGAATAAGTTTCTGAATACTGCTGTTGCCACAGCACCCGACTGTTGCTGAAATTGCATACTAAGAAGACTTAAGTGTGTTAGCTGTGTCTTAGCTGAGTTCATCAAGAAGGGTGCCCAAATACATTTCCCCTGCCTATGAGGAGAACGACTCGTGTGCGTTACTGGAGGGTAGAACGTGGCACCAGCTGGTGAAACATAACATCAGGCTCAGATGATCAAAAGTTTACCCTATTCATAGAAGATTGTTTTTCAAGCCTAACTTATTAATAAACTTGAAAATGCATTACAGACCTCGAAAACACGTTGACAGCCAGGAAGTTTGGAATCGTTAGCAAGACCCAGTTTTCAGGTAGTAAACGAGGGCAGAGCACATCTAGCTTTCCTTTGAAAATAATATATTATTAGGATTAAAACCAGCAAATGATATGGAAGTAAGGTAAACCTCATTTGCATCCTTCAGTTCAAAAGAAATATTGCTTTGATACCACTGTGGTATATTTACAGTACACCCATGTCCTCCTGGGAATAAATGTTTATTAAAATTCTACTTCTCTCTTCTTTTTGTTTTCCTGCGTGCTTTCTCCCCCCAGTCAAGTTTTCAGCAGCAAATCTATTCCAGGGGCACTTTTTATATGTGAACGTTTGCTGCTGAGTTATTTGCTGTGATTGAGGAGAGTGAACCTGGAATTAGGCAAAACAGGGGGTTTATAAATACCAGTAGTCACCACTAAACTCTGTACGCTCGCAACACGGCGCCTCACGCTCTGCCACTAGTGAGGAGCATATCAATAATTATGTTTTCACACGTTACAGAATATACTGTAATTCCAAATATGTTCATTTTTAAATCACAAGCAAATTAAAACCTATGTTGGGCAGCTTAGTTAATTATCTGTTACTTCTTGAAGTCCTTGAAACTCGCATTAGCTAATGAGGCTAAAAAGATATGGTTTGTGTTATTACAATAACCTCTTTACCTAGCTTACAAATATTGATTTTGCTTGGCTATGCTGGAGACAGGGCAAATATGCAAACCCAGGTCCCCTCTCAGCTGCTGTGCAGCTTCAAAGGATACAGATAACGCTTCACAGAGAGCTAGAAAAGAATATGTGATTATGACACACTCACCACGTTTTTCGGTTGCCAGGAGTAGCAAGAGTCCTTGTCCATCCCTCCAGACTACACCACTTGTCTAACATCTTAGAGTCGCTGCAGATGAGCTTTGTGAGACCTGAAGGGAGTGTGGTGGAGTTTGGGTGCACCTGAGGGAAACTATTCCCTCAATAAGAGTTTGTTCGGAAAAACTTTAAATTTTTTTAAATTTTACTTTTTTTTTTTTTGATGAAGCTTTTAGGTGTCTATTTTCAGACCACTCCCCCAACTGTACATCAATATTTCAGCCGGTCCTGATAACTGTATTCACATTATTATTATTATTGTTGATTTTGTTATTATTGTTGGGTTTGTTATTATTTATGGAAGTGCTGAGATTCTTTCCCAGACAAAAGTTAGAGCTTTGTGCCTATCAGTAGCCAGATAAATGAGATTTCATGTTTAACAACCAACCTCTAGGTAGATGGGAAGAACATATTACGCATATCAAATGGCCAATTTTCTTAATATAATTTATAGGCTGTATAAAAAGGTTACTCACTTTATTCACTACTGAAATGGAGATGCAAGGTAGCCATATGGTGTGAGTAATCCTTCCAAACCAGTTTTTTAGGAATGGAGGAGAGGAATATCTTATCACATAAAAGCTGTGGAGAATTTGGGAAGGGAGAACACGATGAGCTGATTTAGAATTTGGAGAGCGTATTAGGGTTAACACCTCTAATGAAAACTGCCACTTGAGCTTTAATAATCAAATGCTTCAACATTAAGTCTCAGCTGAAAGGCAGATCACATAGAGAATAGTCTGAAACTCTTTAATTGCTTTGTATAACAATACAGATTTTTAAGTAAGTGAATGCATTACAGCTCTGACTTTTGTTCCCATCATTTGGTATTACCAAGAGCAGCGCACCCATCGCTCTTCTCATCGGTTGGCAAGTTTCTTGTCGGTGCATAGGATAGGCAGGCTGCATAATTCCTTTTTCTCTTAATAGGACATGCCTGGTAATGCCTTTATACACCAAGAACAGAAGCAGTTGTCTTTGAAGAAATGCCTTTTCTTCTGGTACCACACTGTAGCAGCGTGCAACGGCATTTGTGTCCTCAGCAAACTATAGAAGGTGTCTGAAAGAAATGTATCTCAGTGATCAACATCCACTTCTGACTTGTTTTGTGCTGATATGTCGGCCAGCACACAGCTCTGATTTATCCCGTGACGAGTTGTGCAATCATATCAAAATCATCAAAGTTACCCCAAATTTACATCTGCAAAACTGTATTTGGGCCTGTGGCAAGACACGTAGGTGGTACAGTGCAGCCTCTCATCAGAGGTTTCGGGGTCTGCTCACACAAGCAAGCAAAAAGACAGACAATCATAGGCTGTCCTAAGAGAGCAGCAAGTGCAGCACCTTGACACAGAAAAGCTCAAATAACCTTCTGCTGGCTGTTCCCATGTGCTGAACAGAGACACTGCCACCTACTTCCCTGAAATGCTGTGAGGTTTAATTAGTGGGGTTCTAAAGCACCACATGAATCTTATTGCCAGCTGGAACTTGTCCATTGCATACATTTGGTATTTTGAATCAACCTCAAGTCCCCCATATCTCTATTACCAATATTAAAGGAAACAAATTATTACAGAGAAGGTACCAGGAAGAAACAGTTTTTTGGGAGCCTGCCACAGACTCTCATTGATTTGTTGAGGTACCATGTGCCTTTCCATAGATTTGCAATCTCTTCTGCCTTGCACTGCTTGCATCCATCTAAATAATGGTGAGGAGCATATGGCTTTATTTTTAAACACTGGCACAAATTTCAGACGAGCAGCTCTTGGGATATAAATCACAGCCTATAGCCAGTTGGAGAAGACTGATGGCATCAGCAAGCCAAGGACTTCTTTTAGAGAGGTGGAACAGGGGCACGGCAACCACAGCCCTTGCTGGATATTACTTGGAGGAATGTTTCCAAAGCCAGTGCCCAACAACATGTCTTAGTCAGAAAGCGATATTCAAAGTACCAGGAGATTTCAAGGGTGTTTTGGGGCCTACAAAATGTGTCTCTTTGTCTTGTAAGCCAGAAAAATAACAGTGGTTGTGACTTCTACACAAAATAGCTTCATCAGACCAGGCTGTAGCTTCACAGAGTTGGAAGGACAGAGCTAAATATGGGTCAATGCTTGGCCTGCCAGACTGAAGAGAGACCCACGCTGCAGACCTTAATGCTTTACTTATGCTAATCAAAGTACATAAACAATAATTAAATAATACATCAGAAGGAATGTTATAAACCATTCAGCCTCGTAAAATATATTGGAACCTCCACTTCTAAACGCTAATAAAACCTTAATTTCTCTAACAAGTTTTTCATTGTAAAAGGGAAACCAAAGCTTCCATTAAAAGATTAGCTTTCCAGGCAACAGATAAAATCTGTAACCCAAAAGGCTGATGTTCACAGTGCGTAGTGGCTTTTTCCCCTGTCTAGTCCTCCAGAAAGTATTTTTACTCTTTAAAGAAGCCTGTTTCCCTTAATGATAAAGACTCTGGTTGACGTTACATCATGCAGTATTGATTTTCTTTTTCCCCTCCCTCACGGCTGTAAGCAAAACTCAGTAATCTTGCCTTTTTGTTAAACACTTGTGGGCATCCCTCTTGAACTAAAACATCCTGTGGTCATCCCGGGTTTGAATACTGCATTTTAAGCACCGAATATTTAGGCAGGGGAATTCTTTTGCATCACCATTGTGTTACAGCCTTGTGAAAGCAGCAACAAAAAAAAAAAGCTATCGATGTTTTATGGAGTATAAAGACCTGCATGGTTTTTTGTCTGTGAATAAACAAGGCAATAAACCAGAGACGTGTCTCAGCTGGACTGGTGTGAATGCTGTCAAAACCAGTGCAGCACCTTCAAACACAGGCAGTGAAATGGAGAGCAGAAAGCCAGCTCAGACAATATTTAAGTTGGTTTTTTGTCCTTGAAGACTGTGAAGTTTTGGAACCTGCCTTAACCCCATGCCAGCGGCTGCAGGCACCGGGGGGAAAAAAAGTGAAAGGCAATTTCCAAAGTTCCTTAAGAACACTGTGAACCAAGATCCCACAAGCAGCCAAAGTTGCAGAGCAACGGTAAAGTCACAAGAGTAAAAGATATTGGATAAAAACAGCCCAGTGGAAGTTACAGACTAAATGTTTTCTGTGCTGTTGCTTGGGGGCTTGGGGAAAAAGAAAGAGTAAGTTAAATTTCTAGTTTAATACAACAACAAGAAGAAAAAATTAAAATAAGTAAAAAATCAGGTGAGGTTAAATATTGATTTAGATCTGAAAATATAAACCTTCCTTTCTTTCACCAGAGTTCAAGTTGGTAATTCAGGCTGTAATTCTGATTCCATGTGTGAATATTATCGCATTATGTTCAACAACAAAGAGCAGATAGGCTGTTTGCTGTGCAAATACAATGCATAACAATTCCCTGCCTTGAAAAGCTGATGATTTGCAGCTTCAATCCTTATTTATGTGCTTAATTTTATGGACTTGAATAGTCCCACTGGAAAAAGACACACCTGCCTCCTCCTTTGACAGATAAGGGCCCAATTTTATGGATAATAAAAAGGTGAGTGCTTAAGGGTAGGAGCTAAGAACAGACCAGGGCTCCAGCAGGAAGATACTGCAGCCACAGTGGGTGCATATCAAATGTTTTATGAAATCCTGAACCCACCAAACATGAGGCCAAATGTCTGAAGAAAAATAAAATTTAAAAAAAAATCAACACGTGCCTCTTGCTGCACAGTCTGTGCTTTTACAGGCTATACCTGAATACCTGGTTATGCACCTGGATCAGAAAGGAGCAACTGAAAGGAAATCATATACCAGGCAGGACTGGAATTATCTTTGACAGAAGATGCAGAACTGGAATCCCTGCAGTATGACCTAATTATTTTAAAGGAAATGCTAGCAGCTTTTTAAAAGCCTGTGGATAGACAACAGTTAAATTTTAACACTGGTGTTAGGATGTATTGGAATTTATGGAGATCTGGGTGAAATTTTCACTCCTGTTTCAGCCAGGTCTCCTCTGAAACAAGGCTGCGACCTCAGCAGGATTATTCAACATAATAAAAATTTTAAATAAAATAAATAAGTCATGCCCAGTCATAGCTCATTTGCAGGACATCAATCACACATTTGTGGAGTAAAATTAAAGAAATACATGGATGAAAAAGAACCCAAACCAAACAACTTAAGCCCCAGCAGAATTTAACCTTCTATTTCAGTTTGTTCTATTCATTTCTGATACGAGCATAAAACATTTTCTCAGCCTGTAACCCAGGAATGACCCTGCACCAGGAATGACACTGACTTGTCTCTGCATGCTCTGCACAGACCTGCATGTCCTCCCTGCTCTCTGGGGGTGGGAAATTTCACTGGCTGTGGTGGAAGAGGCAGCATGTTGGAGGTATCATCCTCTCTACCCTTCCTCTACCTGTAAGCTCCTCTTTTGTGACTGTGGTTGGAAAGAAAATTTTGGTCATTGAAGTTCTCACTAAGTTATGTATAACAGCTAATAAACCATAGATCTACTTTAAATCTCCTTCTTTTAGTTTAACCCATCACTCCTTGTCCTGGCCCAACAGGCCCTGCTCAAAAGTCTGTCCCCATCTTTCTGCCAGGCCCCTTCAAGTCCTGAAAGGCCCCCAGAAGGTCTCCCCAGAGCCTCCTCCTCTGCAGGCTGAACCCCCCCAGCTCTCCCAGCAGAGGGGTTCCAGCCCTCCCAGCATTGCTGGGCCTCCTCTGGCCCCGCTCCACCAGGTCCCCATCTCTCCTGTGTTGAGGACTCCAGAGTTGGACACTATTACAGGGGAGATCTCACCATCAGAGAGTAGAAGGACAGAATCCTCTCTCTTGACCTGCTGTCCCCTCTGTTTTTGATGCAACTCCAGGACATGTTTGTGTTTCTGGGCTGTGAGTGCACATTTGCCACTCGGTAGTGAACAATATTGTGATTTTCATCTGAACCATGTTAATCCAAACTCTTCAGCTTAGACCTTACAATGAAGTCTTTTGTTGAACTCACATCATATTTGGCATCATTGATGAAATGGACTGACCTGTCATCTTCTAGATTTACATCACTGTCTGTGACAACATCTTTTCTATTATTCACTATTCTATTATTCTGTATTTCACTAACAGGAGAGGGTTTCAGTGCTCCTGACACCGAGAGGCAGGTACTCAGAGCTGTAGTCAGTCTCAGTGTGGGGACAGTCCCTGAATTCTGGCTCCAGTGTACAGGTCAGTTAGCATCAACTTAGAGATCTCTGAGCTTTCATTTCTTTACTGAGGCCAAATGACTTCAGTGGAAGCTGCAGCAATTCAGCTGCCTCTCAAATTGGGCAATTTTTTTTAGAAGCCTGAGGAAAAAGACTAAACCAACAACAACCAAACCAACAAAACCAAACCAACACCACAAAACCAAACCAAAGCAACAAAACCCAAACCAATCAAACAAACAAACAAACAAACAAAAAAACACAAAAAGACACAAACCAAAAGTTATCATGTACCTGGGCTTTAGGCATTGAAGTTTTTACACATCAGGAGTGACACTGGTGGCAGTAATTTAGGCAAGCACTTTGTCCCTGGCTCCCCAGGCTTCTGCTGACCATGCTCAGGTCTGGCCTGTAGCACTCCATGGTTGTCCCAGTCTTCAGAGTTTCTCAAGTTAACATAGATCAGTGATGGAGGTCCAGGTCTGGAGAATGATAAGGGTGTGGCACCTGCACGGTGTTCAGCCAGTCCGGGTCTGGCTTTGCCAGTCCACCAGCTGACGTGAGGAAAGATGGTGGCCCACGTCTCCCAAAGCAGAGCCTTCCTTTGGGTGTTTGCAACTCAGCTGCTGAATTCAGCACTTGACAGCAGGCAGGAATTGGTCCATTCAATTCTTTGCTGCTCAGGCTTGTGCTGCTGATGAACCCTGCAGGCAAATATATGCAACTTGCTGAGCTTCACTCTGAAAAATCCATGCGAAGGGGATGCAGAAGACAACCCACGAGCTCCAAACTGCTGGCCTTCTTCCTGGCTTCTCTCCCGATGTTTTCCTAGTCTTTATTTCTGTGGTAAAACTGTGCTGCAGGTAAGCTGCTGTCTTTTTTATTGATGCTGTTACTGTGTGGAAACAACACAGATAAATCATTTCTGGAGGTTTTCACTGACCTTACGATTCATTCATCCTTTTGGAAACAATTATACCCCCTCACTTGTGCATCCCCCCTCCCCAACTAGCTTAAAAATCTTTCCAAATAAAATCTAAAGAGAAGGTGCTTTCCTCTTTAAACGTTACGAAACGGGCTCATTTTTCTTCCCAATTATAGCAACTACACAAAGGAGCAATAAGTCTCGGAAGATTTGTCACAAATCCTCCAAGTCCGTGACACCAGTTTCAAAGGAAACCACTGGTTCCCTTCAAAGCAGGAGTCTGCAGCTGCCTGATAAAAGGCCACAACCCAGTACAAGGTAATCATTAGGCAGACATTATTATTATTTTGCTAATTAGTCAAAAATCATTGGATTTCCTGTGGCTTCTTCCTGCTGAGCAATCATTTGATCTGGCTTATGTTGACAAACATGCGAGTCACCAATCGTGCCTCATTTATCATTTGACAAGGACAATGTTTGCTGCTTCTTGTGTGGAGAAGAGAAGATGAAGAACAAGAAAACAGGCAAGAAGGTTCAGAATGCAACTGTCCTTCCTTTTCACTTCAACTGATACCCTGACAAACCCCAACAAATGAACGGGAGCTGCAGCGAGATCTCCAGCCGCTGTCGGATCCTGGGGGTGGGGGGTGTGTGTTAATGCAGAATTCCTACCATGACACTCACGTAAAATAGGCTGGAAATATTCCCCGTCTCAGCTGAAATGTGGAGAACTCCCTGTTCCCAAAAAGGACCCCACAGCATTCCCCCTGCAACACTCTTTAACTGTCAAAGTGTGGCTAATTTTAACGGGGAGCGCTCGGGGGGTTGGGGTGGGGGAGCGTTTTAGTTTGTAAAATGAATAGAGTGAGATAAATTTGTACAATTCAAATCCCCAAATTTACTTTGAAAGGCATTTCAAAACTCAGCTCCCAACACGGGGAGCATTCTTTCAAAGAATGCACAGGGAAATCTGGCACAAGGAGGTGTCAATGTGGATGTTTATTTATAGTTATTGCTAGTGATGGGTATGAAATTGTTTTTGGTCTTGATATTTTTCTTTCCATGAGCTGGTCTTTATGCTGCTCAGACATTGTTAAAAAAAAACCCAAAAAAACAAAAAAACAAAACCAAATGAAACAACAAACTACCACTGTAAAGAAAACTGTTACAACAGTTCTTGAGCCTCCAACCAAGCTCTGTATGTTTCTGAGGGTGTTGCAAGGTGTTTTTCAAAATTCCTTCTTGGTTGTTGCATCCTGCAGCTCTTTTACTTGGCAGTTTAGCAGATCACAGCATTATTTTCCTTAATTCCTGGTATGAATTAATATTACCATCCCCCCCGGACAGAAATAAATAAAGATATGCTGATGCAGAAAGAAAAGAATACCAGTGAACATTCAGGAATAATAAAAAAATAGCTTAAAAGATGTAAAATAATTCATTTTCTGTATCGATCATTTGGAAGAAGACAGAGACTAGTATCTCATGACACTTCCATATGTGACTTTAAATAAGTGAGTTAAATTGATGTGACATTGACATCTGTGTCATCAAGAAAGCCAGGATGTCTAATCTTGAACGTCTTTATATTGAAGGGGTTTCATCAGCTGGGAAAAATACGTGAAAACATGAACAGACAGGGATGTGTGTGAAAAATAATTCATTCTACTGCTTTTATGGAAAACACAAATCTCTCAGAATTAAGGTCTGTGAAAAAAAACCCAAAAACCAAAAAACCAACCAACAACAACGATGAAAACCAAACCAAAACAAACCCAACCAAACACAAACCAACAGATTTAAGTGCACATTCACTATTTGCTTAAACATATATTTTTCTAGGGAGATAATAGTGATTGCTTGACTCTTATTTACATGCAGTTTAAATTGCCTTTCAAAAATACAGTTTATACGCTGAATGATCTCAGCTGCTTTGTGAAATTATTGGAGTGTTCTTTTTTTTATTGAGGCTTAACTCTCCTATGGCACCAACCTCTTTGCAGCTTGCTGTCCTGATGCTAAGAGTATAGAAACAGATGCGTCAGTTCTAATTTTGAAGGGACTGCCCTTTCCTCCCCCAGTTCTCCCCCCCAGTCCCCCTGCTTTAATAACTCCATGGCACATGACAACATCAGCTCTCCTCTAAATGGGTCAGACCAGAGCGTGTCCTCAGCTCACCTCACGCAGCCTGATCACTGATCACCAATAATTCAATTAGTGTGCCCCAAGAGATGACTTGGTTCAATAGATGTAAACGCAACTGGCCGCATCCAAAATACAAAGTCAGGAGAACTCTGCCTGCCCTCCGACCACCCCACCAGCCAGAGCAGCCTGTCTGGGGACCATGCCCCCAGCGTAGGACACCCTGTCCTTGGTGCCTTCAGCAGATGATTTATGTCGGATGAAAGGAGCTGGGGCTGAAATTTTAAAGAGCTGCTTCTACTCTCCGATTTTAAGCCCAAATACACCAGCCATTGCCAAACAGAATATTCAGGGCTCTGACCGGACAACCCCTAGAGAAATGACAGCCTGCTGAGCTCCCCACCCACACCGCCAGGATTTGGGCTGGTTGGGGTGCTCAGTGCTTCTTGAGTGGAACCTGGAATCTGCCAGCACATTCCTGACCACGCTCAGCTGCTCAATTCAGGGATGTAGGGATTATTTTTTTTTTTTCCTTTTTCCTTCAAAATGCTTTTCATTAAAGAACGCTTTAAATGAGACAAGCGAGGAAGGCTCGCTCAGCAGCTCTGGTGCTGCCCCTTCCCAGGAAGGATGACAGTTAATTTCCCAGCTTCTCCAGCGAGCATGCGCGAGGAAGCAGAGCTGAATGAAACACGCAGGCATCACACGGGGATATTTATTGGCAGGCTGGCTTGGTTTATTCTGTCCATCCTTCACACCTTCTGCACATACCCTCCTTGTTCAGTGGGCTTTATTGGCACTGCTTGATAAAGCACTTCAGGTCTTTGCTGGTACAGCTGCTCACAGAAACTTAATTTCAGCACTGCACAGGGAGTATAAATGCTCTCTGGAATTTATACCTGCTCAGGTCAGTATTTGGGTTGGAACAGTTTCCTATGCTCAGCCAGGGCAAAGAAAGAGTGTTGTGGAGGTGAACCCCACCAGAGTAGCAATGTACGTCAGGCATCAAGTGTTCACCGTGACGTCAGAGAACCCAAAAAGTGCAGAATAACTTTAGTCTACTAAATTAATGCAAAAAGGTTAGTTTAGGGGAATGGCAGCCTGCTTGTAAAGACTTTGCTATCTGATTCTTGGAATAAAATATTCATTTCAGATTATTAGCCTAGATGAGAGCAGAGAGAGAGATTGTTTCAAGAAAGAGAAAGAAAAACAAGAAAAAAGTGTTAAAGAACAAAGCACATAAACAAGGACAAAATATAAATGGGTTTTCTGACCCTAACAAAATGAAAGGCTGTGCCTTAGTCATTTTTATTTTCCTTCTGGAAATGCCAGTTTCATTGCTACAAAGACACTTGGAGTGATGACAAGATGCTTGTATGTAAGGACTCTGGATTGGGAAACATACGTGAATGTTGTCACCGTTTAGGGACAAACCAGGACAAATGTCCCCCCTGTTCCTCTTGGATTTTTTTACATATTTTGCTTTGCTTTGAAATTCCACATCTCACTTTTCTGTTCTAGAATGTTAGTGACTCTTTAAAGTTTCCTTATATTCTCATAGACAGAGACTTTGGCAGAGGTAGCTCAGAATGTAGAGAATAGCAGAACACAAAGTTCCTAAAACAACATAATTATGCATCTTAAATATGACTGAGCTTAAGAATGCCAGAAGGACATGAAAGCTCTGTTTCTATCTTGCCTGACAAAAAGTAGAATTAATAGCTTGGATGAATGCAGTGTAGCCACAAAGGACAAT
Organism: Megaceryle maxima; assembly: GCA_024605025.1. NCBI lineage: Eukaryota > Metazoa > Chordata > Aves > Coraciiformes > Cerylidae > Megaceryle > Megaceryle maxima. Next base: position 53,447 of record JANHGN010011335.1, read on the forward strand.
CAGAGTAAATTTGTAATGGACTAAAATTCTGTGAGAGCAATAAAGGGGTCACAGTGGTTTGAAGGCAGTGAGAAATAATTTTAATTCATTATTTGGAAGAAAAAAAAAAAAGTAAAAATCTATGACTTTTTTTCTTTAAAAGATGTATGTTTACTCTTGTATTACTCTGATATTACTGTAACTGTTGCACTGTCCTTCCTTACATTACAATGACATACATTACAAGCATGTCATTGTAAACAAAATGACATTATTTTATCTATTTATCCTCACCTACAAGAACGGTTTAAATAGAAATACAGGAATTAAGGTACTGGCAGGTGGGAATATCAAAGGCCACGACTTTTACCATAGATGGATCTTTCTTCTCCACACCCTATTTGCCTCACACCCAGTATCAAGGCAGGGGATATCGATGAGCTTCATTCTTGGTACTTTCCTAGTCATTCACCAGTGTCAGTGAAGAGCCACCTGGGACCCAGGTAAGTAATGTCCTTGGGTTTTTGTTTATGAGCTTTCCTAGTTTGCATTTGGCTTTTAATTCTTACAGAGGGAGGAATGGTAACATCTGTGGAAGGGGATCATATAGGACCAAAGAACTGGAAATGACCTCAGAGGTCATAAGTGCCATTTACCTTATTAGCACATCAACTGTCATACAAGAGATTTGGAAGGGGTGGCAGAGTGACCGATGTTCTCACCAGAGAGGAGCCCCAAGCCGTTTACTTCTGACCTGTCCAATTAGACTAGAACTACAACTATAATACTCTACAAGACGACAGCAAAAGACACTGAGAATTTTGCCAGTGTCCCAAATCCCTGCAGTAATAAAGGACGTTGTTGAATAAAGGTCAGAAATTCTAGGGAGTGAATGCGCTCTCATTTTATTGCTCAAATAAACCACACTACAGCGGTCTCTAAATCTAGAGAAGCTACTTCCTATTAAACCAATCACCAAATTTGGCTCAACGATGATCAAGATACACTAATGAGCCTCCTAACAGGATTTATCATCACTGAGAGCACTGCTACAACCTGCTATATCCAGAATCCAGCTTGGGCCAACATCTAGCACATCAGAAAGAGGTGGAGAAACCCAGAAGTTTAATAATGCATTTGCAGAAAACAGCCCCTTCCCAGCTCCCACACGAATTCAGTTGGAGTCCTGAAGCTTGGGGTTACTACAACCCAAGAGCCTGTCACCATTCACCTTTGAGAGTGCAAAAAATATTGAAAAGCCAATAATTCATACTACAAACTTGTATTGCTGTTGTAAAGAATTCATCTGCATGACTACCTAATTTCTTTCATGAACTTCCTAAAAAAAAAAAATCTATCTTAAAACAATTTACATCTCTTGCCTGGGGTATGCTATTTGGAAGACCACTAGAGTCTCTTTTTTCCTCCTAATCTAAATTTATTAATGATAAATGAGTGTTCAGTCTGATCTTTGAATCACGCTCTTCAACCAGAAATTGGTCTTTTTGAAAACACTGAGATAAGACTATAAATTAGCTTGTTAAAGAGAAAATTTACACTGGAAAGCTATGAGTCTATTGCTAAAAGCAGACAGACAGGCTTTCCAAGCCCACCAAGAGAATTACACAACTGTTTTCTACCAGGAAGCTGTGGGATTTGAGTACTTTTCTTTCTGCTCTGAAAACTCTGAAAATTTTCTACATCCCTCGACGGACGTACCTTCTCTTCACCACCTCTCCGAGGAATCTCGTACACACAAAGCAGGGGAGAGGGAAGAAAAAAATCCACAGGATTTTCCACAAGGGAAAGTGCTTTGGGAAGGAGATGCAATTACCTGTCACCACCTTCTGGTCCTGGTTTTGACTTCTGAAAGGACCTGCTACACTCTTAATTCTTTCTGTGTCATGTAAATAGGTCACGAGCCTCTTGTTCCTGACTTTGGCATCAGCTTCAGAGGGATGTCAAGGAGTTTGAGCTTGGAGATCTGGCCCTTACTCATTAACTTGAAGGAGGTCATTAGGGTGTCTGTTGAGCCACCTCCATGCTTAAAACTGGTTCCGAGTCCAATTCCTAACAGACCAAGATGTCTCATCTTGATCATGCTGGTTGTTGCCAGATTCTCACTGGATTAATCGTGTATGACCACGAGACCACACACTAACAAAGTTTCTAAGGACATGCCAGAAGCACTGAAGGAGGCAGACATATCTCTACAAGGTGATTCACATGGAGGTCATGACCAGAGCAGGGCAATTAGAAAGCAGCAGCCACTTACATGCTCTCTTACTGTAAGTTGATTTGTGAGTTGTTGGTACCATCTCGCTTCGTCGTCCTACTGGGAGTTTCCAAGGAGCTGATTTGCAAATGGGTCTTTCTACAGGGCATTGACCTACACCACACGTCAGCTCGGAGGCTGACCCAGCTGAAAGGACCTTTACTGTGACACAGCCCCAGACGTCCTATGACAATTGTCTTAAAATAAGAAACTAGGTCATTCCTGCAGTCAGATTCACGCGAGCAATTGCTACACACTGAGGCAGCCTTGTTACAGGGATGGACTCTATTCACGAGTGAGTGTTTGAAACTCTCTCCCCAGGAGAGTAGGTGCATCCCTTTGGCTTCTCTTTTCTTCTCCCAGGGCCTCTGTTTGGTGTCACACACAGGTATACTGAACTGTCAAGCCCACCTTTCATGTAGCCCGTTCAGTTTTCCTATTGACTTAAAAGAAAGGTCTTATTAAAGCCACTGTAAGAGGTTTGAACTCTGTCAGGAATGCCCCCTGTGAGCTCAATTCCTATCACTTCACCCACTAGGCTCATTACAAAAAGCAAATTCAAACCTACAGCTTTCTGAATTCACCTGAGAGCCAAGAGTGGAGCATAATAAAGAAGGGCAGCGTGGTTCTCTTGGTGGGCCCAGGTACTGCTCTGTTGATGTCCCCAGGAGCTATTGTATTTAGAGATAGAAGGAGGAATTTTCAAGTGTAGTGCCTAAAATTCAGGTGTCAGTATCTCTACCAGCTTCAAATACTACCTTAAACACAGCTTTATGTGCCATGTGCCTAAATTTAGACACCCTAGTTTTAAAGATGAACTTAAAGAGGACAATGCATATCTAAGATGACAAAAACGCTCACTTAGGGTACTTTTGACTTAAAAAATACTTTTTTAAAGGATTATGAAAGGCCATGCTAGTCTTCCTGCCTGCGTGTGTATATAGAAGAATATGGCAAGAATAGCACAGTTGCAATTTAAGTGGGTGACCTTTATTTTCTTCTCAGGCCAATTTAGCAAAAGTCGCTTCTTGGTTTGCATATATCACAAATAGCACTTCCTGGGCTGTTTATGTTAGAGAACAGGGTAACCAGCAAACAGCTTCAATGACAGCCATCACCAACTAAAACAGCATGCAGGTAGCAGCTGAAGATTCATCACAGCTTTGCACGTTACGCATTCGCTCTCATTTGTACGAAGAGGATGGAAACTGCTACCAAATCAGAACAGTGGTGCTTTCCACTTTTTTTTTTTGGTATGGCTGAAAATGCCTCATAAATACTCAAGTAGTGGATAATTAGGCTCTGTTGTTTTAATTCAGCATAACCAGTGTTGTTACATCGCTTCGGCATAACTGGTCAGCTGGTTTTGAATCACTGGGCACTGCTTGGAAAGATGCAAATAAGAAAGTGGCCCCATCATGAAGTCAGTTCAAAGTATTTTGATTATTACCAGCAGAGTGGATAGAAAAGTTGAGCAGTATGAGATTTATCAGGGAACAAAATCCAATCAAACAAATCAAATACAGGTCCACCCTTCCATCTGCGGGTGTGTGTCTGGAGAGGAGGGCTGAAAACTCTATTTTTGATATTTCTGTCTCATAAAAGAAAAGAACAAACCAAATACCAATCTCATCTGTATTCTCACTTTACCAACTTGAGCAAACTCTTCTGCAAAGTTTGACAACAAAAAGCTGACAGGCAAGACAAAACTTTAAGAAAAAAAAAAAATCAATGCCAAATAATTGCCCAAGCCAGAAGAAAGAATAAACTTGCCCCATGTGTTATGTTCTACCAGCATCATGGAGGGTTGTAAAGCTAAAAGCCAGGGGAACTAAACAGCTCTTATTGTGCATAATATACTTTATATACCAGCAGGCAGCACAAATCATTTCTTCACTGCAGTTCAACAGCTAGTCATTCCTTCCCTTCTATATTCAATTCTGCACCAGAACCATGACTTAAATGCTCTGCTGCTGTCAGTTTGTTGGCTCTCCTTTCCCAGGCTGCCAAAGGGGATGCTTATAAATGAAGCTATTGTCCCAGTAAGCAAGCATCTCCTGGTGGGATAGTATATGATAAATTTTTAAGGACATGGCTGCAGCATAAACCGTGCTGTATTTTACATCAGACATTGTCACACATGGATGTGTTTCTTTTTCATCACTTTAAAGATGAAAGTGCTGTTGGGGGAGTAGAAAGTGGACACCATCAGGATGACAGGAGATCCAAGGTGTACCTTGCAATCTAATATTATGGGTTTAGGAGTGATATCAGCTATAAATTGCAAGGGACACAGATAACCTGATTTCATTAAAGCAAGTCTAAAGGTATCCTGAATATCAATGGAGTTTATTTATTTGAGTGTGCTTGCCCTAAAAACCTGGATTTCTTTTCATTCTGTTTCAGGGAAGCTTTAAAAATTCCTCATCCACAGCTAAAAGCCTTCCCATATCTGAGGGCAAGCAAAAAAGCCATGGCTGGACGTGTGTGTGGTTTAACTGGTATTTCAGGTACAAGTCTAACACATGTGCTAGCTTATTCTTAAAGAAAAATGTTGAAAACACCACAAAGGATAAAGACTCACCTGCAAGTTGTTGTTTCTTTCCAAGAACATTGGTACCAGACATAAAAGCAACGCTCAGGCACCTGGTCTTTATCTCCTTGGGGGCCACAGAATCACCAAGAGTGGTCTGGGTTCCACGAGTAACAACCTCTTAAAGGCAATTTTACCAGAACACACACTGGCAAAGAATACTCGCCAATAAAAAAAAAAATCAAGACAAAAAACCCCACACAACATTGTCAACATCTTTTTGAACTGATAAATGAGGACTGATCAACCTATTCAGGTAAAATGGATCTTTCTGGACAAGCACAGAGGATAGTCACTGGAAGAAACATATTCTAGCACATATTATGCTGCAAGAGTCCCATGGTATCAGAGACAATACGTGGATATGACACTTCTCCCCTAGCTTTAGCTTAGACATAAGGCAGGCTCTTATACTGATGCTATGAGAGTATTTACTCAATTTCATTTTCTCGTAGAATGCTTTTTCTCAATTACGAGACACCTCTCCTGCAGCTTTCAAACCACACCTTTAAGCCCAGTGCATTTTCTTCTTCGGCCAGCTATTATCACAGACCTACAGGAGTGATGTTGTGCTTTATAACACTAGATGAAAATATTTTTTTGGTGGTAAAACACTCCTGTTTTTCTTCAGACTCTAACCTGGGCCCTTGCAGATAGTCTGATGTCTGTTATCTCACCTAGAAGCACACAACATGACCATGGAGGTTTCACCTGCTCTGGGTGATGTGTAACAACCCACTGATGGTTATTCAGCACATAAGGCTTACTGGGAAGAGGCTGATGCCTAAAACCAAGTGCTGATGGACCAAACTGCTGCTGAAAGGCACAGAAAGAATGGGAAAACTCTGCTGCATAGAAAGAGAGTCATCGGTACACAGCAGATGCCAGGTCAAGCCTCCAGGACACTTAGTAGCAGACTGTACGTAGGGAACAGCCTAAATCACACACATTTATTTCCTTAAGGACAGGGCAAATATGCAAGCATGTTACGTGAAGGAGCAAAAAAGGGAGAGCTTGCAATTTGTTACTTGAAAGAGAAGCAATATTAGGAATACCACCATGTGCAGCAACCCTAAACATGATATAACATCTGGAAACTTCTAGAAGTACATCTTCTAGTTCAGTTTCTATTCAACTTTCAGGTTGACTTTATGGCACAGTCTTTCCTGGCTGATGGTTTGTTGTGTTCCTCTCTGCCAAGTGCATGGAAAGACTACTTGAGATCTTCTAAGACAGTGATTTCATTCTTAACTCTTTTCCTATTGCTTCATGGTGCTGAAAATTATACTCTTAATAATCCTTGTCTTCTCTATTGCCACACTGTCTGCCTGGCAAAAATTTCTTAACAATGTGTTCAGTTAAGAGTATGGAAGCAAAGATTTTCTCTGCATCAACAAGCAGAGAAATTATTTTGTGATTATCCTCTGCATATTTGCTACCCTTTGATTAAATCAGTAGATGATAGCATAAGAATATCAAAGAATTTAACAATGCTGCTACTTGTGGGTTATAAAAGCCAAAATATTCTTCCAATGGGTGTTGAAATCAGTTCCACTGGTTCTTCCAGTTACCTCCCAAACTTCTTAACTGTGCTCCCTACATTCAACAAGTATCCAGACACACCACAAGGCTAGAGACACCCCAGCTTATTCATGCTAATGGTCCAGGACAATTTTGATAGAGACATAAGCCCATTTGGTTAAGCATGAAATAAGACAAGAAAGGAAGAAATTTTTTGAATAGACAACCTGTCTTCAATAATGAGTTCTCAGCATCAAATAGCAGCATACGAACACTCGTACTGACATTTTAGTTCAACGTCTCCAATACGACAGACCAAAGACATAATTTATTAACAGTTGGCAGTCTGGCACTGACTGGGGTCCAACTTTTACTGCAGTGTGCTCTGATATTTGTCTTTATTCTTTCAGCTTATTTTGATTTCTTAGAAGAGCTTTGTCATTCGCTAGTACACTACTGCAACTCCAGACTTGCTTCTCATTGCATATTAAATAAACATCAACAACATGTTCGAAAAATATTACTATAACAAGAAAACAATAGGTAGAAATAAGCTTTGCCTAAGACTACTTAACTCTTGTGTTTTGGCTTCCTCAGTGTTTTTGTCAGACTTCCCACTGTGTCCAGCTAAATACAGGTTTGTATTTGCACTTGAATTGCTTGGGGTTAATGTTTCTCCTCAAATCGAGATGTTTCACCTTGATTTTGTGTCAGCCTTTAGGTCTTTCAAAAATAACTGATAGGGAGATGTTGCTATTCTTCTCCCCACACACTTGAATTAAGGTTTAAACAAGTAGAATAGCTGGTTTATAAAATTGAATGAGAATAGAGATGACAATCCTGAATGAGGAGCCACTTACTAACTCACTGTCCTAGGGAAGCAGAAAAAAATCAAGCAAACATAGAAGTTCAGAGCCAGGACAAGCTTCACCATGACATCTCAATATCTCCCCATAGGCGTGGGAGACCTAAAGGACTTCAGAGTTTCTACAGATTCTCCTCCAGACTCAAAAAAAACCCAAACAAACAAACAAAAGAAAAAGCACTTTTTCACCATTTTCATTGAGAAAGAAAGGGCAAGGAGTAAAGACAAAGCTCAAAAACCAAGCAGCAAAAGGAAATACAGGACACGTGAAGGATAACATTGCTTTCCTTCAGAATCCACATTTCTTTGAACATTAGAGGGTGTTGAAAATTAGGCTTCTACATCCGAGCTTGCCTTGTCACAAACAGGTCTCGGAGATCCTCTCAGTGTCTTGGACTCTTAAGCAGTAAAAAAAAAAAAATAGTAAAGCCAAGTGCAGGTGAGATAAACATGAGCCATCAATTCTGGGTTTGCCACTGTGGTGGCACATAGCTTTTATAACTGAGATCCAGGCTACTCTAAGCCAGGTCCCTTCAATTTACTTTGTGGAAGAAAGACCGAAAAAGGTTCTTAACCTGTTTTTCTGTGTTGATAGATGAAATGGCTTTGAATCAACAAGTTTAGGATACTCTGATTTGATTTCATTTTACAGGGAGGGAGTAAAGAATATTGCCATTGATATGGAGTGAGGTGGATCAATACAAAAGAGTAGGCCAGGTCCATTAAATGCTTGAGGTTCAAATACCTATACTTGAAATATCAAGGAGCCCCACAAGAGTGAATGATACAGTGAAGGTATCAATTAAAATCCTTTGACTTTATCAAGTGGTGGTGAGAGAGCAGAATTCTTTCCATTCTCTGTGAGCTAGTTTTCTGTTACTGTTTTTACTGGGTGCACATTGTACTTATTTTTTAATGAAAGATCTTAGGAAACACTCATGAAAAACAAGCAGCGTGAAAACACGTCTCTCCAGAGCTGTATTCCAGAGCACACAGGCTCAGTATACTATGAAGGACCCCTCACAATTCTGTTAACCACAAATTGGTTTTGACTTGTGGGGGGGGGGTGTGGATGTGAGGAAGCATGAGTAAAGCTACCCCAAACTTTTGTGTAATGGCCCAACTTGTGCACACTGAAACTATGTCATCTACTGACAAAGAAACCAAGGGACACCTGGTATAGTCAGTCTTGCTAAATCCCTGTCCTGGTTTAGCCTCTAAACATCCCATAGTTGCTCACCCACTGCTTCTCTCCCCAGCCTCCACACACCCCTGGTGGGATGGACAGGAGAAAGAGAAAGGTGAAATAAGGACACTTTAATAGAACACCACCAAGAGAGAGGAAAACAACACTAATAACAATAACACTGATTAAATTAGTGAGTGATATCACAGTGAGAGCCTACCTGTACCCAAGATGTCACTTTCCCTGCTCTAGCCACACAGAAGCTGAAACAAGTTGAAAATCACATAGCCCAAGTCCAGCCCAGCCTTCCCTTTATATAAGGGGCATGACATCAGTAGGGTATTCAGTATCCTGTTGGCTGGCTCAGTTTATCCTGGCTGTGGCCCCTCCCAGCTGCTTGAGCCAGCAGCTGCTGGTGATAATTAACCCTCTCCCAGCTGAACCCAGGACAAGCCCATTGATCTTGGTCCTCAACCCTTCCTTTTCAATGAAAAGCTCCAGCTCACCAAAAATCCTTCGTAGCAACCTATTGAGTAGTGTAGGGGATTGTTCCCTCTGGGGGAAATTCTTGTTCTGTTTCTGGAGTTCATTTCCCATCGTGGGAAGCTTCAACCATTATCTGCTTTAATGCAATCTATTTTCCCCATCCTCCATTGAAAAGATAATGTTCACAAATATACTTGAAGAGCATTTCATTGAATGTTGCATCCCTGTGAATAGACCAGATTTAGAAAGTCATTAGGGTGGGAGTTCCCGGTGTGGTGGTAGGACACAGTGTGAGTGACACAGGTTTAAAAGTCTCTGAGAACTCAGCAAAAATCAGACAGCATTCAGCCTCACAGCTGATGGATCAGATACCCAGCTTTCATTCAGGTTAAAGAGAATTAAACCTGTTCCATGAACTAAGACATCTGAACCAGAGCAAGTCACATCCTGAGCTCATCCCACAAGCAGGGACTTGCATCCAAGGAGCATGGAGCAATACGGGAGTGGGATCTGAGGAAGGTTTTGTGGGTATGTGAAACAGAGGGAAAGCTGGAGAGATGTAGAACTGAAAGGATTGATTTCCCTGGTCGTTCCCCAGTTGATACACAGAAATTTTTTTTCAGAACGATTAAGAAAGTTTGTGTAAAATCAGCAAGGGATGTTCCTCAGAGCAGGGCCTGGATTTGAAAGGCTTGAAAAAAACCCTGTGAGAGAGTGGTCTTGGGCAGAGTTCTGGGAAAAGAAAGTCTGAAATCATAGGGAAATCATCTCCAATTGTATTTTCACCCATGTTCAAAAACCCAAAGCTCCATACATGGTACCATGTGGCACAGAGATAACATAAGTAGAACAACTGAGCTGGCACCAAGCTCTACCTGGGCAACCTAACTCCCATGAGATTAACAGGATCACATTAAAAAAGCACCAACTTCTTTCTTTTCTGTCTTTTCTCTGTCTTGAAAGACAGAGTGCAGGTCACCCTCAGCACTGGCCAGCCCCTGAGGATGCTGTGTGTGACAATACTCTGTCACATTACACGCCTTCAGAGTGCCTAGCAGAGTGTGGCCCTCAACCCTGGAGGAGGCCAATACATCCCACCTGAGGACAAATAAACTGTCATAAAGACGTGTAAATAAGCAGTTGTTTAATGGTAGTCAAGACACATTGTTATGCTTTCTCCATTGTAAAAACCTTCACTAAAAAGTATTTTGAACCATTTCCAGGTTTTTAATTCTTCCTTTCCTTATAAACAGTATGAAAGGGACATGCCAGGAGATGCTGCTTAGGTTATCATGTCACATGCCCTCGGTACTTTCTCCCCCTGCCCTTCTCCAGCCTGCACTGGCAGCGCTTTAGTGGGAAGGGCAAAAAGCTCTTTGGATATTTTGGATATTACTTTCCTTTTTTTTTTTTTTTTTTCCCTGTTTTATTTTACAGCGCATATTGCCTCGCTCCCTCATCTCAGGCTGCAATGCTCAGAGCCACGATATCATAGCTCCAATATGACACGTTGCAAACCTTCTGCCTTCCAGTCCAGGAGCCAAATGGCAGCGCGCATCCCCTCCGTTTGGCCTCATTTTCACGTTCCCCCTTTGCACTCGGGTTGACAAGGGGAGCATACGAAGCTTTTTCTCGCCGCTGCATCTTGACCTTGACCTTAACAGCTTTCGAAAAGGCTCCTCGCGTGCGCGGGGCACCTATTGTCTGCACCCACATCCTGCTGGCTTTTGACGCTAAGACCATCAAAAGCCACGTGACAGAGCCCCTTCTCAGCCCGAATCTCCCAATTTCTCCATTGCAAATATATTTGTACTGATTTTTTTTTTTAATTAATTTTTTTTTTCCCCTGCAGGTCAGGCTTGCAGCATTTTTCTTTTTTTATTATTATTTATTTATTATTTCCCCCCCCTCTGTGTTGTTCCTATCCCCTTCTCCTTACCCCGCACACCCGCGCACGCGCAGCCACTCGGCACACACGCACGCAGAAGAAAATCTATATGTGTCAGACATTCAGCAAGGGAAAGACAAAGGCACTGAGTTAATTACCCATCATTTACTGCTGCTGAGAAGAACAGATGGTAGCAGGCGATATGTAAATGGCAAGGGGCAGTGAATTATTCGATTTTTTTAGATTAATCGTCGATGACAAAGGAAGTGATTACAAGCTGTGACATTTATACAAATGTATAAAGTACATAATGCTAGGAAAAAAAAAAGGGCTTAATATTATTATGAGGATGTCAGGCATGTGAACACCATTGTCATAATACAAAGCAACACATTTCGTGAGATCCAAGGATCTGCTTTTCTTTCATTTGCAAACTTTAGTAAGTCCTAGCCTCTGGAAATATATATTTCCCCAGATGAATCCAGGCCTGACAACCACAGAGAAAAAAAAAAAAAACAACAAACAAACAAACAAAAAATATATAAAAATAGGAATAATTAAAAAAAAAAGGTTTGGGTGCTTTT
>JANHGN010011336.1:8929-20168 GCA_024605025.1 Megaceryle maxima
CCTTTAACACCTTCATAGTATTATAAATATAATAATAATAAAAAAATTCACTTACTAGCATTTCATCCCCTTTAAGTATGCTTCATGAGCTTTCCTAATTTTTTTCTGGCTGCTATTACATTGATTTCTGCATTGCCCTCTAACCCCTTCCAGCATCCAAGTGAGGCATCTGGTTGCCTTCTGATTACAACAGTGACTTCCATTACTCATTTCTTGTCTTGAATCAAAGATTTCAAACTTGTCGATTGCTGTATGATGGCTTGTGTTGCACCCGGCTGTAGTCAGTGCTTTAACAATAATTCTTGCCTATGGAAAACTTTTCCCTTTAAGTAGGATTAGAGCTATACCAATTTACAATATTTCCTAAAGTGGTAAGAGTGATATTGTTGGCGGCAAATAGTTGGAGGTTGGGAGTTAGGATGCAATAAGTAGAGAGAGTTGGAGAAATAATTCCATCAATTACTTTCATGACCTAAATTTTTAACTGAAATCTATGGGAAAATGTGATTGTTATCTTCCAATCTGGTGCATTGTGACTGTGTTAAATTTCATATCCACCTTTTGATTTCAGGAATGTCTTTGTTATGAAAGTTAAAGAAACAACCAGATATATTTTCAGGGAATAATTTGGTTTCTGAAACATATCTTTGGTTTAATTCTTTGCTAAGTGGACGTGACATCAGTAAAGTTATAACAGAGTGGATTTCCTTGCAGTTATGTGAGACAGCATAGGAGTCTTTTTGACATTAAACGTGATAATAAACAAAAAAAAGCATCACAAATTAGCACATTGACACTTGACATCAGAGAAATATGATCTCATCAAAGACGAAATTTAATTTGGATATATACAATGAGAATTGAAACACAGACACAAATCAGTCCATTTTCATACTTGTCCACCATGCTACTCAGGAAATGGGTTGTTTTGCATAATTTTTAAAGTCATACTCTTACCTAATTAGTTCATTTAATCCTGTTCATAGAATGTGAGTGGAAAATAAAAGTGGAATGCTATCCCTGGAAAAATAAAATGTGGATGATGTTATAGATTGTAATTGTCTCATTACGAGTTCTGATAATCTTTCTGTTCATCCCTGCTTACTGGGAAAGATATTCTAGAAACACTCCAGATAAGTGTAGCAATGATTGTGTCAGCTTTTGCCATTAACCTGGTCATATTCTTTCAGAGAATTGACTCAGAAATCAGGTCCTCTTCCTCATGCCATTACGTGTGGAATTGAAGGTCTTGATCCCTGGGTTGGTTACTGCTTGCTGTTTTCTTGTCCCAGCTTGCTGTTGGCTACTCCTCTGCCTTTGCTCAAATTAGTATCAAACCAAAAAGTTCCCAGTTTACCTTTATACTCCTAGGCTCACTGTCCCCATCCTTTTGCAAATGTCCCAAATCCTAAGGACATTTGGTTCCTATTCTAAGGGAGCATATCCATGACATTTCCTCTATCTTATGCTAGGTTTTATTATAATTATTTAGTCAAATCCTACCCAAGTCTAGATTGCACTCTATCCATTTTATAATACCTCTTTTCTCTCCCTGTAAGCCCTTTGGCAAGGCATCATCAGATTCCCTGTGTTTTTAAAGTCTGTGGCCTGATAGGATCCCATCTGGCTAAGCCCTCTAGCTCCTGCTGCAATAAAAAACCCTCTGAGTGTGGTGCACAGCAAGATTGGATTTTCAGCTTCAGTCTAGAAGATTAGTGATTAATATTTATACTACAGTTACACTAGTAGCTTTGCAAGTTGCTTCAACATCGTTTTTTGAGAGAGTATAGTTGTGCAGTACTGTCCTATGGAAGGTGTTAGGGAGATGGAGTCTGTGCTGGCATCATGGAAACGTGCTCATTTACCTTGACTGAACATCTAGCCCGTGGATGAAATTCTGACAAATGTTAACTACAATTTCTGGTTGCAGAACACTGGATTTTCTTTACAGAAGTCTTTCCTATGCACTTGGTGGGAAATTCCAATATGGCCATACTCAGAATTAATTAGTTTCTGTGTAAATTTGGAGTAAAATATGAAGATGTCAGTAACGTTGCCCTGTATTAAGTTCAGTGTTACACTGGTGAGGACACAGCCTGCTGTCTCTCTTGGTGATATGTCTGATCTGTCACCAGTCATGTGCATTTTCAGTTGATGGGATTACCCTTTTCCCATCTGTTTCCCTGACAGGTGAATTCTGTACTTACTTTGAAGTATCCCAAGTCCCAGTGGATAGAATAATCAGTCTGATCTTTGGAACAAGCTTTCCATTGACTGCTGGACTAGCCTGTGTTTAAGCTGCCATCCATTTCCTAGTCCTTTCTTGCTGCCAGCATGTCAGCTGACATTATCCCTCCTACTCAACTGAACTAATCTGGACAATGCTGGCCTCCTGCCAGCTTAGCACTTCATCATTAACTCTCCTCCTAGAATCTCATTTTTTATGGATATCTATTTTATTCTGCCTCAGCCACTTTCATTTAAAACTCTTCAATCTTCTAAGCAATAACCTTTCTAATCTATGTGCTATAATGTTTTTTTAAGAACTTACAAATTTTCCATTCCTATCTTTCTTCCTAGTTGTGAATTGCCATATTAGCCTGCTTATAGGAATAGTTTGCAAATACTCTCTGGAAGGTCCTTATCTTGACCCCCTTCCTCTTCTAGAGGATAAAAAAAAGAAGACTCAACCTTTAATGAACTTGCTGCTAAAGTAGATTAGCCATTTTCTGTTGGCAAGATTGATGATGCTATCAATGTTATTAAGTCACAAGGTATGAATTCCTCATTGTGTAAACCCAAAGTAATAAGCACAATTAAAGCTTTACACCATCCATCTCACTGTTGTCTTTCCAGTGTTCTTTCCTAAACAAAAAAGAAATAATAAAAATAAGGAAGATGTATGAGAGAGGCTGCTAGTTTCAAACTCTGAGGCTGCCAACTTTATTTTTACCAGGTTTGATTGTTGGGCTTGGTTTGGAGAATCTAGAATTGCAAACTGCCTGGGGCTGTAGCTCTGTTTCAGGATTTTTGAAACAGAATGTTGTTATAAGTTATTGTGTTTCTCTGCATTCTTCCCTGGTTGTGAGTGTTTTTTGGCTGGCTACGGGTGAAAGAGAGTTCTGAAAACAGACTGCAGGGAAAAGGTAGCCAAAATGAGTTGACTTTAGAGGAATAATTCACAAGAAGGGGTCAAAGTACTTGGGAGAATTATTTAATCTTTTGTTGATATTTAGAGGAACATATTGTGGGCACCAACTCAATCTTCAGTTCTCTGTGCCCTCAAACTATGTCTGTCACACTAACAAAAGTGACCTCTATTCTAAATTGGACACCTAGTTCTTTTCTTATGAAATTAAGCAAAGGTCCATACTAACAGTGATTCCCTCAATAATACCAAAAACTTTTGAGTCTGATATTTTGAGTCCCTACCTCTGCTGTCTGGATGAGAAAAGATTTAACATTTTCAGCTCCCTGAGCAACCTTGGCAAAAGCAGGAAGATGTAAATAAATATGAAGTGAGGAGGTTTGTGGGCCACAAATATAAAGAGGTTGAAAGTATATATTTTGTTGTTGTTGATTGGTTTATTTAATCTCTCACTTTTTTGTTGCACAGGCTGAAATGCTGTTTTGATTATTTGATAGAGATAAGATGCAGTAGTTTTCTAGGGCAAATAATGTAATTTGATGTTCCACTTGGATTGAGCGGGTTTCTCTTCCTTCTAGGAGAAGGTATTTAGTCAGATTTCTAAGATGTCTTACACCTTTAAGAGAATACTTCTTATTGAAATACTGAAAATCAAGAGGCAATTGCTCCCCTGTAACTCTAAGTTATCATTGTTTATTAGAAAAAAAAAAATCGATATTTGTGTGACCAAATAATGTCAGCCATATGCAGTTGCACTGAGATGTGGGGAGTGAAAAGATTCCATTTCCCATGCTGGAGGGAGGTGTGCCTTTATATGCTTCATGCTTCAGAGTTGTTATCTGTGTTCCTCAGAAGAGGGTGCCATAGTTTAAAAGAAGTCTGAATGTTTCAGAAGGGCTGGAGAGTGTTCACAAGTATCCACGACCCTTTGAGCACTAAACAGCCCTGCATAAGGAAGTGAAAGAATAGATGTTGCATCATTTTTTGTCAACCAGTTCAGAGCTGCTTGTGCCTATCAGCATTTTTAGGATCACCGTGACTACTTCTGGTCTAAACGGAGCTTAGATCTTGATGAAATGCTTTTATTCATTCCTGCCTCATCTGGAGATTTTCAGGGATTTTAATTTTGACTTCTGATATACATTTATAGTCCAGAAAGATGAGCCCTATTTTTGGAGGCTTTCCTGAATTTTGAAGATGCAATTGTGAACTTCAAATCAGCTTTCATGCCATTTAGCTGTGGGCATAAATGAGAGGATTTAGCTACGTAATGACGTAATTTACAAGAAAGTGGGAAGCTAAATCTTATTTTCTACCTTTCCATATCTGTACTTACAATACTAGATTGCCAACTGAGGTGGCCTGTTTACCAATTAAGATACTATTTTTAATACACTTTTCTTCCTTTGCTATAGATAAAGAAAGAATATAAGAAAAAAATTTGCTTATTAACATTCAGATTGTCTGCAGTATTCTGCTTTTTGCTGGTAAATGTGATAATTCTACATATCAATGTTGTGGTTAGTCCTGCTGATGTGGCAGTTTCTTTGTGCTTTGCTTGTGCTTGATGTTCAGAGAATACTATAACCAGAGCTGTAAGAAGTCTGAAACAGAATTTAAATATGTGTCTGGCATAATACTTAATGTGTTTTAAAGTCTGTTGACTGTAAGAATGAACTAAATGGTGATGCATTTGTTGGCAGTTTGGACAACAGATTCTGTATATGACAAAATATAAGAGGCTTCTGTGAAAGTTCTTGCTCAAAATAATTCAGTGCATTCTATACCAGTTGCATAAAGGTAGATGTTTGTTTCTGCTAAAATCCAAAAGAGTTGTTTTATATTCACTAGAAGGCTAACTCCTTTTCTACTCAATACACTGTGTTTTAAAGCCCCGTATAGGAACCATGAAAGCTGTGATAACCACAGCACTCCTTTGTCAACACATCTGATTTATCCTTCCCCCCTTTGCAGAACATTGCAAAATGCAAGCAGCTGGGGACATTAAAGGTTTTCCTGGGATGTCATTTTGCACACTATATAGGCATTTCTGGAAAAGTAGAAGATGTATCATGTGGAAATGAAGGTAAACAAACATAAAATACTATAATTTGTTCAGCAGAACATCCTACAGCAATGCTTCCCTTAGCTTATAATTTTCCATATGAATCCTGAAGCACAGGGAGGGACAGCTCTGTGAGGAAACCAAGTTTCCTAACCTTCTTTTCCCCTTCCTATTGAAATCTCAAAATATTCCGTAAAATGTCAAATAGGCTGTAGGTTAACCTCATGAATGCACAGCATTTCTTCTTGAGATCACAGTGAACTTGTTATCAACAAGAAGCAGGATAGGTCAAATCTTCTGTTAGCCTGTAAGCCTGATTCACAGGGAAAAAACCTGTGTAGACGGAATGCTGCTTGTGCAAAGGAACATTGAGGGAGTGCATACTAAGAGATGAGAGGGACTTGACCAAGAACACTATCACAACAAATAGGCAGAAAATGGGGAAAACACTGTGAAGCTGTTATAACCAAAGCAGTGTTTAGAATCTGAAATATCAGAATGAAGTGTCCAGGGAAACTGAATTCTCTAACACTACTTTAGTCACAGTGTAAGGCAGTGTGCACAACTGTTCAAACCTTTCTGCACTTCTCTGAGACCTACTGAGGCAACATTCAGGCCACAAAGGCCTATTCTACTCCTTGCTTCATCATTAAAATATGACTGGCAAGGTAGATTTCTGCAGTCAGGTACAGTGGAGGACAGAAATCCTAGTATACTACTAGCGAACTACTGATTTCTCTGTTGCTTGTTTACTTAGATTAAACTCCCTTTATGTATTCCCCTCCTCTCAATGGCTTTTTTTAGTAGCTGGCTAAGAGAGTTATTTTTTATTAAAATTCTATCCATGATGATATGACCTAATAAAAAATTTAAAAAAACCCTAACAAACAAACAAACAAACCCCCAAATACTCAAATAGGAATATATCCTGTCCAGATAAATTTTGTTTTTCATGGAATCATAGAACAGTCCAGGTTGGAAGGGACCTCAAAAGATCATCTGGTCCAACATTTTTAGAAATAGAATTTAGTTATAATTTCTCATGTTATCTAGGAATGTAAGGAAATTTTTGAATAGTTAGTATTTGGTCAGACTAGTCACTTCAGTGTTTTCTCTGTCACTTAATAATGACAATAGTTGTGACATGCAGACCCACAAATTAATTCCATTACAAAGGTAACAAAAATGTCCAAAGAAGCTAAAAGGTCGGTTATCTAAATATTAGAGTACAGGGGAAGGCAAGATGGGATGCAGAGAAGAATGTCTAGTTTAAAAGTTTTGAGTCTTGGAATGCCAGACCATATTCTTCCATGTAAGAATTAAAAATTTCAGAATTAGGACTTAATATTTTAATAATTGTTTCATTATCTCTTTGTTGATGACTGTCTCTCATTCTGGTAATAATATCACTGTTTTGCTGGCTGGTGCTTCTGTAAAGATTTTTACTAATACAGTAGGAAACAAAATCTGAAGTAATATATTACTCTTTCAATGAGTGATCTAGTCAGGCTTTTCATTTTCCCTTCACTTGCCATTACTTTTCTCCCATACTTGTTTTTGTACAGCTAAGCTCTTTTAAGAGCTGTTATGAAAGTGTTCCTATCAAGTTCAAAAGAAGGTATTGTTTCAGTTATATATATAATTACATACAGAAGAAACTACAAACTTACCTTTTGAAAGCTGTGAAACACTGAAATTAAGTATCAAGTAATTCTGTAGTGTTAGTACTGTATGATCATATTAAAATTTGTATTGTAATAGAGATAATTATGATAGCATACATTCTTTTTTTGTTTCAAACAGTCCCTGTTCATCATGGTGTAAGTGATCTCTAAACATACAGGGACTCACCTTTCCATCATACGCTCACTGCTTAATGCTTAGCCTGTGCCCTCTGTGTGACATGTTATTTAGATTCTCCTCTAGAGAAAAGATTTTTGTTTCTTTATGGAATGGGAGCTTCTAAACTGGTAATGAATTGTCTTTCATAACACACTATAAAAAGTGGTTGTAACATTTTTGTATTACACATGGAGTTACCAAAGCATGGGCAGTTCAGGTTGAAACATTCCACTTTTGTAGGGCTTCCTAATGCTAAATTCATCAGATTCAATTGCTGGTTTGTTTTATTTCCAGAGTACTTAATATTATGTAGCTTTTTATGTCTCACCATCCATCGATCTACAACATTTTGCAGAGAAGATTCACAACTCAAAGGCTTATGTGGTGATGGACAAACTGTCGTCTTTGCTGCAGCTGTGATCATTGCTATCAAAGACTTTTAGCCAATGTTGCTTTGGTACTGTGTGAGAGAAGGCAGGTGTAGAGTCCAGTTCTTAAATACAGTGTTCAGGCCCATTCATCATTCACATGCAAACTCTAGAAAAAATCAAAGGTCCTGTGTTCAGATATCTTACTCACTGCAGAGTTCTACTTATTCCCAGTAGGCCTGGAGGGGACTATGTTCATGTCTGTGAAGCTTGCTTCTGACTAAGTAAATAACTGAGTAAGATACAATGGTGTTTTGTATCTAGTGTTTCTTATAGACAAGTTAATTTCCCCTCTGCAGCAGTAGGAAACTAAGAGTTTTTAAAGCAGCTTGCCTTCCAACCAGAGAAAAAAAACAGATGTGGCATTCTACTTACGATAGCCAAGAGCTTGGTGCTGGCTTTGCTTTTTTCTCTCCGCACATTGTTTTATTCAAGAAATCTAAGGATACTTTAGCTTTATCCTCCACTACTGACCTGTGTGGATCTGGGTCTATAGTTTGGAAACAGATGTGTATTTGAAGGGCATCAGCCTGCACATGACTACTATGGCCCCACAGCTCACTCTCTCTCTTTCTCTCTCTCCCTCTCTCCCTCTCTCTCTCTCTCTTTCTCTCTTTCTCTGATTGTGACCAGAAATTTCAGTCTAAATTTGGAGAATTATTTGTGTGGAGACTAGGAAGGTCTCTAACAAGTCTTAATTTTCAGTCAGATCCAGAGCACCTTTAACAGAAAAAGTTGTTGCTCGTGATGCACGCTGGCTGGTTTGCTACTGAATTGATTTCCCTTTTCTGTAGCTTTAGTTTAGGAGATATTCCTAATTAAAATTATTAGTGTGACTTTGTTTTGAGCAATCCTAGATCTATGCCTAGCATACACATAGCACTTACGTTGATAAAGTCCCAATGGTGCTGTTGAATAAACATGTTAAGCTTGCTTACAGGAAAATGATAATGTAATTTTTAGTGAAAAAAAGAATGGGTTAATTAGGAAATTATGCAAAGAAGATATTTATAATTTTGTTTTGAGGCTATAATCTGTTAAACAGGTAGGAAAATAACAGTGAAAGGAAGGACCTCTCTCATGACAGATACAACTGTAAAGGAGATTCAATGCCTTTTGCATCAATTAAGAAATCATGTTTCAGGTACTGTTAAACATCAAACTGCAGGTGTTAATAAAATGCTAACCTCCACAGCAAAGGATTTCACACTTCTTGTTTCTTATCTCTCATTTTGGGATCACATGAAGTGACATATTCTATCGGTTTCCAGGGAGACAGCATTTTGCTCACAAATGAGTCTCACATTGTGTTGTTAGCACCAGAGATGCTTTGATTATAGGAGAGAAGATATAACTTTTTGTCTAAAGTTTTCAGCCTTTACTATCAGTAATGAAGTTTTCAGAAAACACCCCCATGTGCTTTATGATGCTGTTTTCTCATGCAGTTAATTAATAATATTTTCAGTTGCAGTGTTCTGTGATAATTTCTCATAGATTTCCATTAGCTATTGCTCTATTCCAATATTCAGACTAGTGGGGCTTGTCTTAGCATATAAGCTACAGTGGTTTAACTTAAATTGTTTAAAAAATTGTCCTAGGTAAGTATTTCTATTTATAATATCATATTTTTATATGTAACATGTTTTATAACCATTTAAATCAGTGTCCAAAAATAGTTTTAATTTCCAAACTATTTTTAAGCACTTACAGTGTTTTCAGCAGGATTTGCATCACTTTCAAAAAGCACCAATTTAAAAGCTTTTCTCAGTTCTGCATTTAAAAAAATAAGATCAGCATTAATCAGCATCTTGTGTTTTTTTTTTTAGCCAGAAATCATGCAACTTAACCACTCCTGGTTATTGTTCAATCGCTGTGGGGAAAGTAAATGTCCTTTGTAGTTAAAAAAACCCTCAAACAAACAAACAAAAAACTAAAGTTCACTTAGCACATAAATTTCAACTGACTACAGTGAGATTTCACACATCTACCTAGTAAATTACTGTGGATAAATAATGTGCCATGATGAATCCCCTAGACTTCATTAATCCGTACTGAATTAGACTCCTCACACTGAAATATTTCACTGCATTATTTTATTGCCTATTATTATCACAAAATAAACTGCTGACTATGGAGTCAGTACTAGTTTTGGACAGATTGACGAATCTAGATTACCTGAAAAAGGCATATCTTCTCAGGGCATTGCAGCATTTAAGCATTTCTGGTCATAAAAGAAAGCTGCAGACCTTAGCAGGCTTAGGGCATGGAAGAGAGACTGACAGCTGCACAGGTGATAGGGGAAGTTTCAGTTTACTATTAAAGAAGACTTTCAGAAACCTGCTTAGGTGTCTGCTTAGCTCAGAAGCTAAGAAAGCTTCAGAAGGCTTTAAAGATACCTTTCAGAAATCCATCTGGAACTCTTGTGGCTATAACATTTCTTTTGTTTTCAGTGTGTTTGGTTAGAGGTTTTTTCCTAAATTTTTCCAGTTCTGATTTTTTGTGTGTTTTGTTTTGTGTTTTTTTTATTTGTTTGTTTGTTTCCTGGGCTCTGAGGGTGTACTGTGAATGGAATAAACCATTTCATAAGGTAGAGAATAGAGCTTCTTTGGTCAGTTCCTGTTTCAAACTTTTGAGTGTCAGTACGATAGAAATAGCAGACTGGTGCTTGGGTCCTTTTGTCTAGAAATTTTAATGAAGTTCCATATTCTGAGCCTCAGTAGTCATGCCTATACGTGTCTCAGCTATTCTGATTATATATTGGTGTGTTCTTTAGCATATTCTGTTTACATAGAAGGAGACTCACTTTTGCAAACACTTAGGGGAAACCTCTTAAGTTTCTTTTTTAAGTATAAATTAATTTCATACTTAAATTATAATTTAAGTTCATACTTAAGTTAGACTAAGTGTTGAACTTACGTATCAGGACAGCGTAAGTAGCAGAGCCTTCATGATGATCACTGTAAAAACAGCTGGCCAGCATCAGACAATGTGTTTCTCTAGCTCAGTATCCTACCTATTGCATTGGCCAAAAGTAGGAAAGGTCAGAGAAAGAGAACAGCATATATCATGCATCTCTCCTGTCTACTGGAACCTTAGGGAAATCCTGAACGATATATATATTCTACTGAGTGAATTAAATGCCAATGAGCTTGTCCATTTTGGGTAGGCAGATCCCTGTAGATGTGGCAGTTCCTGTGCAGACTGTTTGAAGGTATCCAGGCACAGAGCTTGTCTGGGTAGAGCCTTTAGTCTGGAAATCTTTGAGTGCCTGAGTAGGTACATGCACATTGATGCTTCTGTAACTGGGACCACAGAGGGGCAAAAGTCCTAAGAAATTGATTGTTTTTCATATTATTATGGCTCAAAGCAAGTTTATTGAGAAAGTGATGAACGCTTCTGCTCTGAATATGGACACCTTTTCAACAAGAACAGCAATGGTTAATTATAAGCCCTGGACTAGTCTCAGTGACTTAATAATGTATGTTTTCACTGTATTACATGTGAAGAACTTCTCAAAATGCTTACAACTTCACTTTTATTTTTACATTAAACTTAATATTTTAAAAAAAGCAAAGCACCTATAATTAAAATTAGTTTTATGCATTTGGTTTGATAGCATATTTTAAATTCATAGCTAAAATGTTAGTTCCCTCTTTATTTTCTTTTCCCATAAAAAAAAAAAATCTTAACCTGTTCTAATTAGAAAGTTTTCTATTAATCAAATACATAAAATATCTTTATTCAAAATAGTTTTTC
>JANHGN010011336.1:20202-45513 GCA_024605025.1 Megaceryle maxima
CTAATCTTTTTTTTTTTTTTTTTTTTATATATATTTGCACACTTAAATAAAATTGCAAATAATGAATTTTTGATTTTTTTTTTTTTTACAAAAATACCAAGACAACTTGCAATACAAGCAGTGCATTGTAAACTGAACATGTAATGTAAACTGAACCTTTCTGATCTAAAATGAATCATATCTAGAAAAGGAGCAGTCATCTGATGACCAGCCAGAGTCACAGCCCTGTCTGGAAAGGTTATAGCTTTGCTTCAAACAGATCAGGAAATAACCCTCCATCACTGGAGAGGTGATGTGAGAGTCCAATGGATGCTTTGCCATCAAGTTAACTGCAAGAATAGACTGTAGATGGGAGAATTTTTTTTTTTTTTTCTGAGATGAAGATAAGACTGAGTTAGCGGGACTAGGCATGTATTTCTAGAATGACTACTCATTATCATTAAGCACAGCTAATCAGATGCTGACTGTTGAATTTCTCAGTCTCCAGTTGCAGGAACAATGATCATGGAACATCAGGCATTACCAGGTAATTTTCCAGCACAGACTATTTTATACAATGATTACAGGGCTTGAAAAGAAATCAAGATACCTTTACAACATTGCTTTAAAAAATTATGAACACTGCAATTTATTTTTGGCAGCAGATTATGGAATTTATATTCTGGCTTTTCTCAAAGATCATTGTTAGTGTTTTTTAAAATGCACTGAATCTCGTTAGTGGCATGATTTTCCTGCTAATATAAAAAATGCAGTCAGCACAAAACATAGATGTACAGTAAACATACACTGCCATAAAACATTCTGTTCTATTTTTTTCCTGTATTATTAATTGTGAAATGTTCTGAGCTTGCAGTGTTTCAAAATGCCATGCCACATTTAACTCTATTAGCCACTATTCAGCAAGACGCATACAAATGTACTTTACAAAAAAGTTCCGTAAAAAACAGCAGGGACTTATCCAAGGATTCTGAAATGCAAACAAAAAAACAAATAGCCCATCCAAAAATGGGAATGCCATCCACATCCAGCAATTCAGGACACTGCAAGGAATGGCAACATTCCATTTTAAAGGTTGGAAAAAACCCCAAGCAGGGATTCTAGTCAAAATCAAAGGAAAAATTGCTAGAACATGAAAAAGTTTATAAATTTACTAATATGCCTTATAAAACTACGTTTTATCATTGTACATATATTGTTCAGGCATAAAAAAGTTAATTTTCAGAGTGAAGGTTTGCTAAATTTGATCTACAGTAAACAAATCTTGATGGCTTTTCTTTTGCAAGGGAATAATTTTGACAGAAATTGGAGAACAAACTTGCAGATGAAAATTTAGTGTGAAGTATTTTTTTCAGTGATCCTGACAAACTAAGGAAAAAAGAATGAGGAAATTAACACCATAAAGTGCTGTTTCATTGAAACCAGAGCAGTGCTGCAGGTGGTCCAGTCCATCTGGCTGTTAGAAATATAGCTGATTCCCAAAATGTTTGTTAATCTTATCTCTCAGTCCTGCTCATCATCACCAGGTTTGGCTGGCACTTCTGACTCCACCTCTTGCATTTGTTCCTTCTCATCATAGGCACAGCAAAGGGCTGGGTCCTGTCAGAGCAGGCAGAAGAGAATAGAACTTCCTAAAGTAGCATATTTTAGCCATGAAACAGTGTTTTCCAGAAGAATGTACTATTTTGGAAAATTCTCATCTGAAAAATGACTGCTGAGGATTGTGAATCCAAATACATGGTACCTTTGAGTTTTACAGTTTTTAGGATGAAACTCTTTATCAAAAGAAAGAAAGAGATTTTGTTGTCAAAACCACCAAAGTTATTTTTTTCTTCTGAGATAAGGCAATAGTTAGATAAAAGTAGTTTTGACTTTTACAGGATTGGAAAGATCAGGGAAATATATATATTATTATTATTTAATGAAATCTATTGCCTTTCTGAAAATACCTGGACTACTGGTCTTTTGAAGTGGAAAGGAGATAGAATGGTCACACACTTTTGTGTTAGCTTTACAGCATGCATTCATATTAACTTAACATGTTTATGTACTTTACTTGACTGAGGATTAAACCTGTGCTTAAATGCTTTTGCTGAACTGAGCCATGAAAGAGAATGCTTAAAAGAAGACAAGGTATCTGGGCTGTTTAAAGAGGAAAACCAAGTCACTCTTAGAACTTAGAAATGCCATATAAATCCTCATCTCAACATCAATGGGAAAATTCAAAAAAATGCATGTTGCAAAGCTTTGCAGAAAATAAGAAAATGAGGTTTTGCTTTGAAAAATTCAAGCTCGTACATAAGGTAATCAGAAGTACAGATTATCGTAGCAGAAGGATTTAAAGAAACCCTATCACTTGAAATATATTCATTTATAAAAAAAGCATTAAGCATTGTATCAGATAAAACTTATACTCTGTGATTTCTCTGCGAATTCTTGGAGCTTTAAAATCATGATTTTCATTCTGTTATTGCAGTGTGAAAGAGTCACAGAAACATGGAAAATAATGAAACTGAGGATACACAGAGTGCATGCAAATGCAGAAGTAAACAGACTAGAAAGAGCCAGAAATATTTTTTCATTTTCCCAGTTATTTGTAGTTATAGCAAGCCTTGGAGCTATGCCAAACAATAAAAAGCACATTACTTTCAGGCAATAGACTGACTTTTAAGTATCATAGAATCACAGTATCACTGAATGGTAGGGGCTGGAAGTGACCTCTGGAGATCACCTAGTCCAAACCCCTGCCAAGGCAGGTTCATCTAGAGGAGGTCACACAGGAATGCATCCAAGCGGGTTTTGAATATTTCTAGAGACGGAGACTCCACCACCTCTCTGGGCATCCTGTTCCAGTACTCTGTCACCCTCAAAGTAAAGAAGTTCCTCCTCATGTTTAGATGGAACTTCCTATGTTTAGATGGAACTTGCTGTGTTTAAATTTGTGTTTGTTACCAATCGTCCTGTCACTGGGCACCACTGGAAAAATGCTGGTCCCACCCTCCTGACACCCACCCTTTAAGTATTTATAAGCATTAATAAGACCTGCCCCCCAGTCTTCTCTTCTCCAGACTAAAAAGACCCAACTCCCTCAGACTTTCCTCATAAGAGATGTTCTAGTCCCCTAATCATCTTTGTATCCCTTTGCTGTACCCTCTCCAGCAGTTTCCTGTCCTTCTTGAACCAAGAAGCCCAAAACTGGACACAGTACTCTAGATGTGGCCTCACTAGGGCAGAGGGGAACCTCTCTTTGACCTGCTGGACACACTCTTCTTGATGCATTATAAGATGCCATTGACCTTTTTGGCCACAAGTCCACATTTCTGGCTCATGGTCATCCTGCTGTCCACCAGTAGTGTTTGTTAAAGGAAAAAGGCATTGATAATCAATTAAATGAAAATTAATTTACTCACTTTTTCCTTTTACTTCCATAGAGATTATTCAATGGCCTTAGATTATTTTTAATAGGAATCAAAAAATTGTTTCAGACCTGGAAACTGAAAATCTTGCTGGCACTAATAAAATACTGTTCCTGTGTAAGAATTGGATTGTTTAGCTTTGGCACCTCAACATATTATTTTCATCTTTAGCAAAATTGTGGAATAAGACTACTTCAAAAAAGCTATTTGTAAAGTCATCCAAACAAGGGAGCCATAGGTGATCAAATATGATGCTAATCATACATTTATGCTCTGTGGCCAGATAACAAACTTCACATGATCCTACCACTTTCCAGGCACAGATTTTTTTCACAGGCTACTACACCTACACTCAAACCAATTTAATTTTGCTGTAGAGAAACAAGGAAATAATGAGAACTGAGAAAATGGGATTAGAATTTTTTTTTTTTTTCCCTCAAAAATAATAAAATGTTTTTGGTAGTGGAATATATTGATGCACACAGAACTAGATGATCCGTTGTGTGAGAAATTGCATCTTGAGTTTGATGGGACTTTTTATT
Organism: Megaceryle maxima; assembly: GCA_024605025.1. Taxonomy (NCBI): domain Eukaryota; kingdom Metazoa; phylum Chordata; class Aves; order Coraciiformes; family Cerylidae; genus Megaceryle; species Megaceryle maxima. The sequence goes on from JANHGN010011336.1 coordinate 24,158, forward strand.
CCTTTGATTTCACCTTGTGTACATAAAGGAGAAAACTGAAGATCTCATCAATTATCAGAATTGGTATCCCCACCTATATTTTAACACATTTGTACCAAAAGAACGATATTTGGCTTGTATTGCTGTTGGGAGAATTCACAAGTTAACAGAGCTTGTGGTTTTCTGCAGTCATATAGATAAGTGCAATCATATTATCAAGTGTATTTAGGCTATGCATTATATCCTCCAAATGCTTCCCAAGCCAGTTGTAGTAAATGAGATGAAGAAAGAAGAGGTATGAGAAGGTTAAACTTCTGAAGATGCATTTTAATATAGATAAAATTGTGATACTTTCTCAGAGTAAGAAGAAAATTGAAATAAAGTTCCTGAAATGTGAAATTAATTGGTATTTTAAGAATCACAGAAAATGATGAGCGTGAGAGCACCAATGTCAGCATTTGTGTCATGATCCTATGAAGAGTATTTTACTGTCTTTCCTCCCATGCCCACTCTACCTAGGATTGGAGAGGACATTAATATGATGGTTTCCCAAATGGCTTCTGATTTAGCAAAATCATGAAAATGTATGACCTCAGCTTTCAGTTGCAGAAATGGAACTCTGTTTCTTGTGTGGTTTTGTTTGTTGGTTTTTGTTAGTGTTTGGTTGGGTTTTTTTTGACACCAATCCTATAGCAATATTTGGGCAAGAAATGTGACTCAGCTGGAAACTTTAACAGGGAACTTGTTGGAAAATGATGGGTAGTACTACATTGAAAATTATTATGGCAGGGTCAGTTAGTTCTTCTTACCCAATTTGTCTTCTGGTCTCACATTGCCCTTGAGTTGCTCACAGCAGTGGCTGTTGGAATAATTGATTTTTCAGTTCACTGACTGAAAAAAATTCCATTCACATTGACCGAAAATGATTTCTTTAGGGGGAAAGTTGCTCATCCTATAAAAAAGCCCCTGACATCTTAAAATATTTCACAGGAGTTAATTTGTGAAATAAAAAAAAATAAAAAAAAATAAAAAAGTAAATGCTGGTGCAACTATCAGTCTGAAGCAAAAATTATTTTGTTTGGAAAATGGCAGACACAATTTTTTGACCTTTAACAAATGTTTCTTCCCACTGAAATATACTATGTCTTCAAAAGAAATCTCAAATAGTTTTGATGTTCTTTTATTAGTGAACAGATACATTAGCCACAGCATTTTATGTGGCACTACTCTGAGGCCATACAAGCCAGATCTTTCAGCATTTGTTTCGCAGAATTACTGAGTTTGGAATAGACCTCCAAGATCATCAAGTCCAGCCTATGACCCAACACCATGACATCAGCTTACCATCAGTTTAATAAGAACACAAGGTTGGGGACTGAATCTACCTTTTCCTTAAGTGGTGTATTTGCAACGTTTTTGGTCTACATGTTTCTGCTTCTGCTTAGCGAGCTCAGGGCAATGCTTATAGGGCATCGGGGTTCAGTGTGGACATGACCATATTCCCTCCTGAGAGGCAAGGTACCACAGCTGCAGTTCTGGATCCCTGAAAAGAGAGAATGTGTTCATAGATGACCAAGATTTAGAAATAATTACTGATGTGTCAGGGGTTAGTCTTTATTTAAATTAAAGTAAAATGTTCATGTTTCCTTTTCTTGTTTCAGACACAGATGGCAAAATTGTCGTGTCTCCAGTGTGCCTGTAAATTTTGACTTCTCAATGGCACTGATTGGCTTGAAAGGCTTTAAATGGCCTTGTGCTAAAATAGTCTTGAAGTACGTATGCACAACTGATAAAATCAATACCAGAGAAGTGTAAATAAACCAGGGTTGCAAGGCATTCAGATGTGAATATATAGCAACCAAAATAACACAGGCAAGTCATGCTATGAATAGCTGTCCCTCATGCTGCAGTAATACTGCACATTTACATAGCAAAGAGAGGAGCTGATGAGGGCAGGCACATTGGGATGAAAGAACACAAATCCAGAACCCAAAGGAATGTTATCTTGACAATGACTTCTGATCAGGGATCATTAATGGTCATCTATTTCTACCCACCCTGACATGGGCAGGCACATATCCACAAAACTGGGTTGTTCAAAGTCCTGTCCAACCTGGCCTTGAACCCTCCCAATGACAGGGCATCCACAGCTTCTTTGGGCGACCTATTCCAGTATCTCGCCACACTCACAATAAAGAATTTCTTCCTTATATCTAATCTAAATCTATCCTCTTTCAGTTTAAAACTATTGCCCCTTGTCCTGTTACTACAGGCCCTGGTAAGAAAAACTCAATTTTCTTATAAGCCGCCTTTAAGTATTGAATGGCCACAAAAAGGTCCTTCTAGAGCCTTCCCTGCACCAGAGCCCAAAGGCTGACCGTGTGCTGAAAAAAGAAAAAAAATATCTCTCCTGTTAATGAAGAAAGTGTGGAAACATGTATGTGTCACCAGCTCTTGAATTTACAAAGAAAAATGTTAGGTGAAATTGAGCTGTATAAAATGTGTACATATCGTCCTGTTTTATAATACAACCTTTTTCAAAATGATTGAGGCAGACTATTCTGGTAATGACAATTCAGTCTTGTCGCTTCTGGGAATATAATTTACACTAAGGTCATTGCTTTGACTAGTTTATTTTTAATCTTCATGGGCATTAAAAATTAGAATTACCTTTATAATAAACAGAATACTTGAATAATACACACCTTCATGCTGACTAAGGGTTTCATTTTGGTTTAATCTGTAATTCAATAGCAGATTGCTTTTCACAGTAACTATCAATTACAAAAATGATCTATATAAAAAAGGCTATGGAAGTTATTAAAGTAGTATAGTGTTCTTATGATGAAGATAGCAGCCAAAGCAGTATACACCCAGAAGAAAGTGAATATCTCTTTTGTTTGGCTTACTTTTGGTCCACAAAATTCTTGACACTTGCTTTCTATCCATTTTAGGTTTCTGTAATACAGCTGTCACCATAATATCTAAGTGAAGTGAAAAGTATGAACGACAGTATAAAATGGGAAAGTTGCTATTAAGGCAACTGATCTGTGTTTCAGGACATTTGAGTTCAATTACCACCTTCATCTTCCAGTGTGATCTAGGGCAAGTCCTTTTCACTGTATTGCTGTTCCTTGTATGCACTGTGCTTAATGATGCTTCCTTTCTCCCACTTATGACTTTTTTGACTAGAATGAAGCTTTTGGGACTGAGACCAGTCTTTCATTGGCGGTCTAGAGAGTCCAGTCTCAAATGTATGCATGCTATTTTAGCAGAGTATAATTTAGCTGCAGCTGTGTATTTCTTGATTAGCACTGTCAGGATACCTGTAGATCAGTCAGTACAAAATGTATTCTAACACAGCTTTTAATAAGCTTAAAGAGTCTGATAAAAGGCTTTTTAATGACCACTTATGACTAAAGATAAGAAACACGACAACTAATATGCAAAGTCTATGATGAAATATGGATGATGCTTCTGCATTTCCAAATTACTATGTTAATATACACATGAAAATATATATTTGTGAAAGTAAAAGCTTTTTCCTGAACAGGTACTTGAGAGTAAAAGCTCTGTCTGTGATGAGGAAGGGAAAACATTTGAATGACAATGGCCTGGATAGATGATAAGTAAGATTTAATAGAAAAGTTGATGAATTAATCTCTCTCTCTCTACCCTAAATGAGTACATGTTTCTAGGGAGCCTGCTAGTGCCAGAGTAAATGAAAGTTGTTCTGGGCTCTGAACAAACAAAATGCTTTGTTCCTTGTCCTTTTTTCCTTGCCCTCAAAGGCACCCATTTCTCCCTGTATTTAATGATGTATGTACCTGCAAAAGATCAGGGTAACTAAAGAGGCAGAAAGACAGAGCGTGGAGGCTGGTGAGGTAAAAGGTTGTCTGCAATTGCTGCATTTCTCTTTGGGCAGCCTTGGCAACTCCTCCAGAAAATTACTTCAGCCACACCATCTCAGCCAGGTTTGTAGTTGTGTCCCAAGTTGCTCTGGATTACCAGTACTGACCTTCCTTCACTGTTTAAATAGTGATCATCATGAGCAGCACATGATGATATGGAGAAGGAGGTGTGAGTTGCCCTGCAGGTGCATTCAGTAGTGTGGCAGTGCAACTTCTCCTCTTCCTGATGGCACCAGACTGAAGAAGAAGCTCCAATAACGTCTGCAATCTGCTGTCATGTATGGCTTGTGGAGTGAGAGTAATGTGAAACTGCACTTATTCTGCATCTTCTTCCACACTAATATGAAAGGTACTGGTTCTTTGAGGGCTAGTAATAATAATATGAGGGCTAGTAATAATATACAGCACAGGAAACACCCTAGCCAGAGAAAAAATAAAGACCAGATCTTCAGATATTGCCCACTTGACAGAAGAACAGATTGACTGTAACACATGCCTGCCAAGGAGGGTCACCTTCTCTGTTCTATGGTATGGGAATACACAATGCAAGTGTCCTTGGTTCCCTTGATTCATACTGGATTTGCACTGGGAAGTTTTCCTGTTCTGCATACCCATCTCTTAAAGATCAGATTGTAGAAGCTGTCATCTGTGGAGGCTGGATTTGTCATGGATCAGTATTTCAGGGTTCCAGACTTTGAATTGCAAAAAGCAGAGCCAGTGCACAGAGCAGATATTGATGCTTTCTAGTTCCTGAGTCCCATGAGACTCTGAACTCAGTGTGGTCCAAAAACCACTGCTTCCAGGAGTGGCTGAACACCACTGACAGATGGCATTTTGCCTGCTTTAAAGGTAGCATCTCTTGGCTCTTGCTCAGTTTATACTTACGTGCTTAACTTTTAACCTGGAAAGTAAAATATTATTTGATATGCTGCCTTTGAAAGACAGCAGACATGAAGTCTTATTTCAGCAATTGCTGGGGAAGCCAGGATAGCAGCCATCTTTCAAGCCTGTAACATCAGTTCATTCTCCAAGGAAGAAGAACAATTCCTTTACTACTGGTAGCATGACCCTCAGAAGAATGACAGGATCACACATATATGCCTGACCTCTCAGCCTTGCTTCCAGCATTGGAGATCATTGAAGATGATAAGGTTTTATCTCCTCTAATGCCTTGCAAAAATAGTGCAAGAAGAGCTAAGAAGGGGAAGCAGAGCTTGTTTCTCAACGCCTTTGGGAATCTGTGTGACTGCAGTGGCTGACAGCTGTTCATCAAAATTGATTAAAGTAAATGACATTACAGCTCACCTCCAAGATAAACCAAAATATTAACCCTCAAAGATACTTAGCTAAGACAGTTTAAAGGCTAAATGCCTTAAAGAACCTTGACTTAATGCAGAAATTGAATGTGCTACATCAGATGAGCTATTTTGGAAGACTGTCAACCGTGAACCTAACACAAAAAGAATCCACTGTGTCCTTTCCAGTCCTGGAAGAGTGAACTCCATTCCACTGTTTTCTCTGTTTGGATCTGGAAGCTTGTCCTCTGCAAATGATGGACGAAATTCTCAAATGTCTGTCATTCTCCACCACAAGCCCAGACTCCCTAATGTGATAGCTTGGGTACAAGAGGACCTCATGTAAATTCTATTGAAATCCAATCAAGGAAAATAAACTGCAGACATCTGCTCTTTGCTTTGGTGCTGTTCAGGTGTTTTCCCTTGATCTTCATAAAAATGCTTATGTAGCTTGAATAAATGCCAGCCCAACATTTCAGCATCTGATCAGCTAAACAACCATGTGAACAATGGTAGTGGGAAGGTAAATGGGAAGGTGAAGGTATCACAGGATATGGATTAGCTGGCTACTGTTCTTCATTCAAAAATTGCTGATTAGTGATCGCTTTCACATCTGATTAGGAAAGAACATTGTTTCCATTTATCTGAGTGTTTTCGTTCTTTTAAGTAGGGGCTAGTCACCTTTTATGCTTCAAAATATATGAGACAGCATTTATAGGAGTGTGACTCTCATGGGTGTAAAAAGAATCAACTAATGAATGACTTTGGAAAAATAATACTTAGACCATCCTTTAAGCAGTGAGCACATTCTCCTTTACTTTCCCTTAATCCTGAAACTCCTTGAATTATAATAGTAGGTCACATTCATCCATGGTAAAACTTTATTGGTCTTGACAGACTTCACACCGGAGACATTTGTCTGGCACAATATTAAGCATTCTCTTTCTCATACTCAAGCACACAACCTCGGTGCTAAAAGGTAGCCATGATAGCAAAGAATCCACAGTACAATTTTTGCACTGTTAGAAGGGAAATGCTGGTTCTCTCCGAGGCTGCAGCAGGCAGTGGCTATATTCCATGCACTCTTGTCCAGGCATAGTGTTCTTATTGTCCTGAAGCAGCTGGAGTTAACGACCCATCTCACTGGTACTTTTAATAGTTAGGTCCGAAATTTGGATTTGTAGTCTTGCTTCACTGCTGCCTTACACTGGTGGTACCTAAAGGGCGGAAGTGCTGAACACTGTCACAGTGAAGCTCCCTAAATGCCTAAAGGTCTGAGCTGGATTCATAAATTGTCTAGCTTCCCTCTGTGACTGATGTATAAGCATGCTCCAGTGCTGCTTATTGTACTGGGCTTCACATGGAACATCTCTGGAAGTGCTGACATGTCTTTGTCTCTATTTCATTCCTCTTTTAATCATTCACCTACTAATTTTAACTCAGACTTTATGGTTATCATGGGAAGGATTTAACTTTTCTCATCTTTCTGAAGTGATTTGAACCTTGGATTAACTTCTGTGTGCAGACTGAAGATGTTCTCATTCCCTCTATTAAAGCTTCCGTGTTATGTGGAATAAATAAATGTGCGTTGTGCAGATAAAAATGATACAGGAGTGCTTGGGGCACCTCAGTTCTGTCCTGCTACTCTATTTGTATTCAATAAATCCCATGAGGGATTGGATTTGAGGCATACTTCTGCTTTAATGTTGCCTCTCAGCTGGCTGCTATTTTTGCAGTGTTTTCCCTGCTCTCTTATTCCTTGGACTGTGGCTGCAATGAATGGAAAATATGGTTTTAGAAAATGCAACATAGGATTTAAAAAGTCATACCCATATGGTGTGGCACTGAACTGGTGCAAAGCATCCCTGACTGTTCTAGTGTGCTCAGGGGGTTTTTGTGGCAGGCAATTATGCACTAGATTTTAGGCCAGCTCCTATGTTATCTGACTGCTCAGTTCTGATGCTGCTTACAGTCAGGTACTTTCTCTTCTCCTGAGAGAAGCGTAAACCAGTTTTGCCTACCTGCCTAATACAGGTCACAGTCACGTGGCCGAGCAATCCTGGGAAGTCCAGGTCTGAGGCTGATCAGTGCAGAAACTGTAGCCTTATGCTACTTGCAGGCAGATTAGGAACCTTCATACATGAACCTAAATGCATCCATCCCTCCCATCCCTCAGCAAATACTTAGTTTTCTGCAGGTTGTTTCTATCAGAAGGAAATCTTTAGGTAGGAGATGATATTTCTTTGATTTGGTAATGTTTATTAATAAAAAAATGTACATAAAAGCCTGTCTTCCTGAATCAGTAAAAATTAAAAGGCAGAATGCTTGCTTTCTTATGATTCACATTCTTTCTCTTTCTTTTTCCAGTCTGTATTCTCCTCACAAAACTTTCCTGGCTTTCTTTCAGGTCAGGGTCAAACAACAACTAGCTGCCTTTGACTTTCTGTTGTGCTCTGTGTCTGTGATATTTCTGTCTGCTACTGTTTATGCTTACACATGCCTGCATATAGCTACACTGAAAAACTATATCCATTTTCTTTCATTCTCTACTGAACTTCTCCCTTCTGACATTTCTCAGTTCCTGATTTAACCGCCATTTATGATGGCGGCTCTTGTTTTTTCCTGTCAGTCAGAATAAGGAATTTACTCACTTTATGCTGCTATCATTATCTTCCATGAGGTTTCCATCCACAGTCCATGATCAGGTTGCATTAAAAAAAAAAAAAAAGTAATTTTGCCTGTTATATTACAGAGTGAACCAGATTGACTTGGGCTTGACTCTTCAGGAAACAGTGAACCTTCAAGTACTTCTTTTAAGCCAGATCATTTTTGTCAGATCATTTCTGGTGTAATTTATTTGATTTCATGTGAAAGAGTTCAGGGACTTAGATGAGATCTGTTTTCTAGCACAAATAATGTTAGCAAAGAGCTGGGAATGGAGGGCAGACATACATGCTGCAGGAGCCTGAGTTTCCTTAAGGAGTGAATACATTCAGTGATATGTCTACATGTGCCTTCAAATTTGCTGAATACAGATCTTCTCTCTAAGGTCTGTATAGCCACATTGGTGTATTGCTGGGCCTGTTCAAATATTTCCTTCTTTATGGGCTCAGATTTGTCTATATCCATCCTGACAGATGTGCTCTTAACTTGGGCATGTCTATAGGTGTTTACATAAAGTGAAGGGGTTTTTTTAGCTGTCCTTTCTTTTTCCTCTGTATAATTCAGGAGCTTTGGGTAGGTAATGGCACTGGGTCTTGAAGAGCTAAAACTCTGACTCAGTGATGACTCAACAAAAGGTGACACAATGTTCTCTCAGATAATGAGTGCACACGGTGTAATCTCTGGGAAGAACTGTGCTGAGTTTAGCATGTCCTTCAGATGCTCTAGAAGAAGGCATGTGACTGTATAAAACAGTGATGGCAAAGCTCATCCTTTAGGAGTTGCCCTAAAATCAAGCACAAAATGTTACGGTTGTATAGAAGTTATTAGAATTGTTTTGCTATAGCTGACCTCTTAAACTCTGCCAGGTCTAAGTTATTGGTTAGTTATGTATGCAGCCAGGCAGCAGGTATAAATACGCAAACTGTTGGTATTTCCTCAGTTAGTGAAAAAGTGAGTTGATCTCATAACTAAATTGCTTTGTATTTAATGAGCATTTCTGCATTGGGAATCCAAAAGAGAGTGATACAACTTAAAGACCTGATCTTGCCGTGTCAGCTTACTGTGCGTTAGTTTGTCTTAGTCTGCCAATACTATGGAACCTAAGGAAACTCCTCTGCAGCAATTCACACCTGTACCTTGCACCCAACATCATCCCAGGCATGCTGGTTCGTTACAGGGCAGGGAAATAGCCTGGAGAAGTGGCTATTTCCCTTGTTATGTCCTCAACCTGCCACAAGATGACAATGTTTCAGAACTTTGATGGCTAATAATAACAAGGTCGTTAGATCCTTTTAGCTGCCTACCTAGGCTTGGGAGATGTCTGTAAATGACTGTGGAGTGCTAAATGGGATGTGATTTTATAAACAAGAGAGCAGAGATATAAAAAAAGATTGGCAGCCCACTGAGGTTCTGCTGGGTCAGCTGTCAGATGAAGACATGCTAAAATCTAGCACTTGCCTTGTGTCAGTCATCTGGGGCAGCCTGCCACGTACCTGCCTGCTCTAGATTTCTTGACAGAGGTCTAAATGCAAGACATGTTGAATTTTATTATTCGTATCTGTTTTGGAGTTGCTGAATGAAATGTTATTGCCTGGCATACAAAACAAAATTTAACTGGAGATAAGACAGTGGCAACATCAGTTTCACAAGTCTGATTTTTCTTTAAATGATACTTCTTTCATTGTTAATATCCCTCGGCTATTAAACGACAGTTCTGCTCCCTTTCAAAGGACAGAGACTGAAAACTTGACAGCTTAGACATGGAAGATGAACATAAAGTGGCATGTAATACAATTTCTGCTACTTTTGACTTGGCTCTACATTACAGATGCTTCATTTCTCTAATAGAAGTTGTTGGTTTGCATTTATTAAGAATTGTGTTACTTGTTTTGACATAGTTTGCTACATAAATATGTTTAACATATGTACAAATGTAAAAGATCCCTGACAATCATAAAATAAGCAGTACTGAAAAAAAGTCCATGAGCTCTTCAGTTATGGGTCTTCATATAGCTGTATGGGGGGATATCTTCTGTGCTACTATACAGTTTTAATTTCTGTTAACAGCTTTATGATCAATGTAGTATCTCTACTGATAATTACTAAAAAGGTTTGGAAGACCTGGAGCATCATTTCATCTCTTCATGCCCTCATGTCTTCTCCCATAAAATGGGGACAAAAATATTCTCATTTTTTCCTATATGATCCTGTGATGACTGTCTGACAGCTTGGTTTACTTGGTGATATCAAGCTCAAACAATGAAATCAAATGATTTAGGAAAACAAAAGCTTTTATTACTAGTAAGAAACAAATATCATTAAAAATATAAGGCAGAAAAAAATCTAAAATTGTTTAGGGGTTTAAAAATACTAACTCAAACACTGCTAATAAATCCTCCATGTTTTCATTAATTTCACTGAGAAGGAGACATTAATCTCATCTAACTTTAGATATCTAAAAGATGTTCATCTAGTCTGAAGTAGTTATCTGGCATGCTCTATAGTCATCCTGTAGGCAAGTCCTCAAGATAATTAATCCTATCTGTCTTAGACACTGTTCTTGAACCAACACACTCTACAGATGATATTAATTGTCCATGAACTAAGGAAACAGCCTAAAAAACTTTCATAGACCAGGCTTAGTTTTAAACAGCCTAAGCAAACTGACTCCCTTTGTGACTAAATCACTCACTTTTAGTTTTGAAAACATGAAGCACGCTCTTTTTTTAGGACTCAACAATACTATATGGGTAAGGTCTGCCTTTAGGACAGAGAGGAACAGATTTAAAGAAATATAAGGGAAGGAAGTATTATGCAAAATGCATATAAACTGCTGCTTGATTATAGATTCACAGATTAGATAAACCACGTTGGTTTATATCAAGACAAAGAGGTAATGTTCAAAAAACATTCATCAAATTAAATTTCAAAAGAAGTGTGTTGTTTATCCATCAAAATTCTTCATTTAACTTTTTAACATTAAAAACAGTTGCAGTGGTAGGCAGTTTAATAAAACAATAACACCAAAATAACCCCCAAAACCTTGTTTTGAAGAAGAAAATGATCTCTAGTTTCTCTCCTGCCCCAGGGAAATATTTTTATAATTTCTAAAGCATATTTCTAGAGAGTGAATAAAAGTAGTTCAAAAAATCCTAAGCCCTTCCATTACAAGAAGTGTTGGTTTTGATGAATCATCATCTTGAGGAGCTGAGGAGAAAAAAAACTAAAAAACCTAATAATAAAAAAGCTACATCCGTCTTCTTTCCAGGCATGCTTGGGATGTCTGGCTACCGCATGAGCATTAAGGTATTTTGATTGGAGTAATTTTGCCCCCCAGTGGGAATGCACTGAAAGAGAAGCTGATAGCCCGCCTTAAAGAAATCCTTGACAAATGGTAAAGTAAAGTTAAGAGAACAGTGACCTCCCTCATATCTTCTTCTTAACCTCTTTGACAAGTATGTGCTGCTGGATATTTGCAGGCACTGATTCCCTTTTGACCCAGAACAGTAATATTGTGTATTGCCCTGGGCATCAAAAAAGATGTATTCTTTGACTTCTCCCCATTTCCTGAGGAGCCTGCAGAAAGGCCAAGGATTTCCCAGCCCATAGCCCATTCCATAATTTGTCCCAGGATATCTTCATTCAAGACAATTGGTTTATGAATCGTTATTCTTTCTCCAATCTCCAAATTATGACAGTCATCCCTTATGCAAAACAGAAGGATAGCATCACATTCCTGCCATCAGGAATTGTCTTGGAGTGAGATGTTTTCACCTAACACACCCTTAAATCAAAAGGTTGGAGACTGTGGGCAGATAAAATCTAAGCCATAAATTTGATAGATGTGGAAGCCTGATCCTACAGGTATCATAAGCAGAAGTAACTCATATCAATCCAAATTCCTTTACTTGATAAACAGAGATGATCTTAATTCTTTATAGTGTATTGTGTCTGATGTACAGTAGCTGTTTTTTCTCACACTGATGTTCACCAATAGTGTATTTTCTAGCTTCTGCATTTGCTGGATTAATTTAAAATACACTGTTGGGAGGCAGCTATATTCAAAGGCTCGGGAGACTGTATCGTCCTCCAGCTTTCCTGATGTGTGCCATGCAAAGGAATCGTGGCCATATGGCTCTATGTTCCACTTGCCCAAATAACAGCTCTACCCAAAACTTCTGTGTAGAGGAATCCAGCACCTGAAAGGAAAAAAAAAAAAAAAAAAAAAAAATATAAGTCTCACAAAAAGATACAAGTACAAATGAAGAATCAACAAATACTAATTATTAATTTCTGATTGATTCATTTAAAAACATTCAGATCTTAGACAAAGGTAGAGGTTATGTATAAGTTATACTTTGACCTTTTAATAAACATTAAATTCTTATAGAATTTGATTCACTTAGATCTGCTGACATGTATGTATCCATAGTTGCATGAAATTGAATCTATGTTCCACCTTACTTGTCAAGAAGCTGTATAAAGTAACTAAGGTTAGCTATCTTAATTTACACCTTTGAATAGACTCCCATTAACTGATTCTCTTGCCATAATATTCTAACGCTTCAACATACATATTAAGCTAATTTTAACATACCTATGTGTCATGTGAAAGGGTAATTTGGCAGAAAATAAATCTCCTTACATTGCAGTTGGTCCTCAGATATCAGAGGAGCTAGAGGCGGCTGGGCTTAGATTCTGAGTGATATCCAATTTGGCACTATTAGTCCGGTCATGCTCAGTCTGTCTGAACTCTCACAGCTCCGGATTCACTACTAGCACTGCGCTCCCTGTCTAGTCCTGTTCCAAGGTCTCACGCAGCCAGGAAGGAGCTGGAGGCGCCCAGTGAGAAACTCTTGCAACTAGCAGTGTGAACAGCGCAGTTTATTGAGAGCAACAGAAGTACAGGTTCCTGTAGATTGATGGTGATAAATTCACTGCCTGTAAAGCATGTGCAGATATACAAAACAGATCAGATTAAAGAGCAGCTCAGTAAAATTTCTGAGTTTCCTGGGGAAATATTCAGAAAATCTGCATCTTACCCAAAGGTGTCCCTATGGGGGGAAGTGAGGTTCAGCCTATCAACTGATCCCAGGAGTCAGAGATGATCAGTGATATTATCCACCCTGACTTGTTCACAGTGATGTCTTCCCTAATATCCCCCCTTGTTTAAACCATTTTTATAATAATTTTTACCTTCAAGGTGGAGCTTGAGTGACTCTAGTCATAAATACCTTTGTTATGATTGGTGTAAATTTCTCTCGCTTCGCTTTTAAAGATATAGCTGAAGAAAGTACACAGTACAAGCTCAGTGAGGGGTGGTTGCACTTGGGAGGCAGGTAGCCTTTGGGATGGAGGTGTGATTTGGTATTATAATGACATTATAATGAGCAAAGTTTACACAAAGGACTGTACTTTGTCAAAAACTGACAAACTGTCAGTGCAGGGTCGCAAACAGGCAGCTTATCAGTCCTGTAGTACCATCAAGTTCCCATCTCTGCTGTGATCTCACAGGCCCTGACCATGGAATCTTCACTCCACTCCATCCCCCATGCTGCTTGCAGGCAGTGTTCCTTAGGGAACCATTGTGAAATGGATTCGTTGCATACCAGTTGAACTCTACACTGAAAGTTTCTCCAATGTTATACCTTTCCTTAATGTGTGAACAATGCTGCACCTTTAATATGATTGTAATTTTTAACTCACCTCCAGTCATTATTCCACTATATGTCACTTAATTTATTGAAGTTTATGCATGCTGCAAGTAAAGATTACAGAGTCTAGAAAATGTCTAAGTTGATAAGATACAGCCCTTTGAGGAGCGGCAAGATGGTGTCTTGCAAGAACTCACAACCCTTCTAAATGTAACCTTCTACTTTTCTTTTTACTGCCAGATTTACATGGCCCTTGTCTAGTACTTTGCATGCTGCGTTTCAGAATCTTTGCCATTAGAAGATAGAAATCTCTACAAAGACTTCAAAGGCATTGAAATTAGGTTAAAAGAAGGAAAGAAATGGTTTTGTTAATTCGTTTTACTTGACAGAACTAAGTACTCTAGATCTATTTCAGAAAACAGAATCAGTCCTGTAAAGGTCTTATGAAGGAAAGATCATTGACATACATTGTCTGTGCATTTACTTCTTGCAGCTTATGTCCCAAAACTCACAAGGTAAAATTGTTCCACATGGCCAAGGACTGAAGGCCTCAAATACTATAAAATGCCTTCAAGTATGATGTGATTCATTTCAATATATAACAGCCAGTACTTCATCTCTGAGAAGCTATAATCAGTGGTATTGTGGCTTTCACCAAAAGGAACTGAAAAGATGTCACTTCAGCAAATTGATTTTATGGAGATCTTCCCTTAGCAGAGGATTAGTCTCTCTGGTCCTTGTTCCTTCTGCTTGCTCTGTCAGTGCAGTTACAGGATGCTGGTTGTCTGGACACAGATGCTGTGATTAAAGAGCAGGTATTGTCCTCGAATCCAGAGTCAAGTGATTATTAAGAGTGGAAAATACAATGAGAAGCTCTGGAGTGGTAGCTTTGTACACTAGCCTCCAAGATTTGAAGACTGGTTTAATTTCAAAAAGCATTTATCTTCTTAAGCAGGGTCTTGCTGCATCTCCCTGGTATGAAGGACATGGGGATGTCATTGACAAGTGTTCTGTGAATAGCTAGGAACAGTAATAGTGTGGCTATACCTTTACTTTGGGAGGATGAAAGCTTGATAATATAGGAGGGCTCAGCTTCTTTCAAATAATACAGAAAGCGGTGAGGCAGCAAGCAGAGTAAGGGCAAGGGAAGAGCCAGAGCAAGGGAAAGAGGTGTTAATACCAACTGCAAACTTGGGAGGACAAGGTGAGGAACTGCTTAATGATAAACAAGGTCACAGAGAGTCCTTCTTAACAGTAGGGGCAGAGAAAGACAATTTAGATCATGGAGAAAGAGCTTACAGACAGAAGCATGGCTTTATGAGCTTCTGTAGAGATGTACCCTAGGCCTAAACAGGTGTTTCAAGAGGTGCAGAAACAGGTCCATGCTTGGTTAGTATTATGTCAAACTCTGGATGTTTCTTCTGCAAAGCATAACCAAATTTGCTTGATTTTCCTGTTCGAAGTCTGTCTTGGGATCCATTTTCCTCATTGACACACTTTCCACTAAATTTATTAATAAATATGATGTGCTCACATGGCTAATGTTCAGGAAGGTAAAATATTTAAATTATTAAGCTACTGGGATTTCTGAGAGTAATGTCCACATTGGTGCTAAGAGCTTGTGGGATTTGAGCTGAGGTGTTCCCTTTTCCTCTGTCAGGATTCCTCTGCCAAAGCATACACCATGGACAGAAAGGTGGGATGCAGTCGTTCTCTCTGGAAGCTTAGAGCATATTGGAGTCTTTGTGATGGAGCCAAACAGATTGTCCAGGAATGGAACGGCATCATTTATTGTGGTGTCTGTGTGCCTGTGTGAGGCACTAGGGATAGAATAGATGTGCTAGTTTGGCACCATAGCTTCCAAGGCTCTTCATAATCAAAGAATCGCAGAATCACAAAATCACAGAATGTTAGGGGTTGGAAAGGACCTCTGGAGGTCATTGACTCCAACTCCCCTCTGCCAGAGCAGGAACAAAACTAGAGCAGATCACTCAGAAATGCATCCTGACAGGTCCAGAACTGGACACAGTTTTCCAGGTGAGGATTCACCAGGGCAGAATAGACGGGGAGAAGTACCTCCCTCGATCTATTGGACACACTCTTCTTAATGGACCCCAGGATACCATTGGCCCTCCTGGACACAAGGACACATTGTTGTCCCATGGTAACTTGTTGTCTATCAGGACTCCAAGGTCCTTCTCCATGGAACTTCTCTCTAGCAGATCACCTCCCAGCCTGTACTGGTGCATTTTGTTGTTCCTTCCCAGGTGCAGGACTCTGTACTTGCTCTTGTTGAACCTCATTAGGTTCCTCTTTGCCCAGTTCTTGAGCCTGACCAAATCATGCTGAATGGCCGCACAGCCTTCAAGTGAATCAGCCAATCCTCCCAGTTTTGTGTCATCACCAAACTTGCTGAGAAGGCACTCTGTCCTGTCATCAAGGTTGTTGATAAAGATGTTGAACAGTGATTGGACCCAGCACTGATCCTTGGGGGACTCCACTAGTTACAGGTCTCCAGCTGGACTCTGCACCATTGATCACCACTCTTTGGGCTCTATTGTGTAGCCAGTTCTTAATCCATCTCACTGTCCATTCTTCTATTGCACAATTCCTGACCTGTCTTTAATTAGTAAGATACATTTTAAACATTTCTCAATGTTTTAACTAGAAAGTTGAAAGAGGAGGAGAAGGCAGGAGAGGGAATGGAAGTGGGATTTCTCTTCAGAAAAAGACAGTAATAGAATGGTAATCATTTTTGGGTAGCTGAAGATGGAAGAAAGAAACTAAATTAGATGGAATCTAATACATATCACTTACTATGAGTCACATCTTTCATTTTAGATCCAGATTATCTCCATCCCACATAAATGTGGCATTCCCTAACTTTCTACTGCTACAAATTATTGACTTGAATTATGTGTATTAGGACTTGTAGGAGAGTATTTTACTAGAGGAATGAGTTACTGCATATTTCATTACCCAGACTTCACTATTACTTGTCCTTATGTCTCTGCATAAGTTTTGTCCTAAATCAGGCTTTAGGAAGGATTAAATCTGTTATACTTTGAAGTTGTTTATCTTGAGTTAAGATAAACTCAAGAAGTGGAAGGCCTCTTATATAATGTGACAACCATGTAGATTGCTTCATATCCTGAAATAACATGGAGATCTGGGCTAAGAACAGCAGTGTGAAACTTTTTGGCCATGCTTGTGAACTTGCTGGAAAATTAGCGACAAGTAACACAGACAAGAAGAAATCTTGCCTACTTGCAAATGTGCCCTCCCACTAACACACCCACAAACACTTACAAACATTTTATATGTATACTTTCCTTGTAAGTTACAAGCATTAACTGAACTATTTCTGTCATCTATTTAATTGGTTTTAAAAAGATGTAAGTGTATTTTGCATCTGCAGTCTGTCTGCACATGTCCTTTAATTCTGTTCTGCTGTATAGCATTTGTATCATCTGTTTCTTAGTAGCACTGATTTACATCCTGCTCTGGATTTTTGGGCTTGGTGTTTTGTTTTATTTTTATTTCTTTTTTTTGTTTTCATTGCACCAGATTTCCAGTTTATTTACAGTCATAGTTCATACATGAGCATTTAGTTGGTTCTTGTGCACACATTTCATCAATTAGAAACAGTACTTTCCATTCAGGTTCATTAATTGCCTCTGGGTTAGGGGTGAAAGAATTGCTTTGTATTTTCTCCTCAGGAGCATTTATGTATTAAGATTTTTTCCCTGGATGCTGATCCTGGGTTCCTGTACTTCAGGAGGGCTAAATTCTCTTCTCATGATTTGTCTGACACAAAACTAGAAGTAGAAGTTGACTAAGACACAAAAGAGGGATTTGAACTTTCTCAGGATCTGATGCAAAGCCCAGTGAAATCTGTAGGGAGCCTCCCATCAGTTCCTATCAATTTCTTTCATGACTGTGTGGCACATTCAGATATAAATAGCTGATGAAATGCATTTTTACATTTAATTGTCTGGTTTAGGACTTCATGGAGCAAGAAATAGTTCAGCTTTTCAAACATATCTTCAAATGAAATGCCAACCTATCTATGGTTCATACAGTTCAGTTAACTACACTCTCTATTTGCAAAGGAAGAGTATAAGTGCTAAAATTACAGTTTGGTCGTACTCCTGTGCTAGTCTGATGAATATAAGGAGAGTGTGAACTTCTCGGAGCCAGTCCATGCAGGATTTCCAGAAGTGAGAGATTTGGGATCCTGGGTGCTTTCTGGGTTTTGCACACTGTCCTGGTATAAATCCCAATGCCATGGTCCTTGGCAGACGTGGAAAGAACTGAGTCACAAAGTGTTTGTCATTTTCAAAACAACACAGCTTCACATTATGAATTAAAAGTCTGATAGAGGTAAGTAACCTCCTGAAGTGTTTATTTAGATAACAGTCCTGTGAGCAGGTCCTGAGAAGCAATCACTGTTAAAATGTTGGATTTTATTGCATTCAATAAAACACTTACACGTTGCAGAAATGACATCTCAGTTTTTCAAATAGCTAGAAATTGCTAAGCTTAATGGGCACGGGAATGATGATATAATCACAGTTTTCTCTGGTGTACATCCCCTATCATTTATTATTTCAACTACTGTACACTGGAATCCACTTACTCTGACAGCCCTGCCTCACCACAGGTCAGCTTGATAACATCATCTGGGAATGGGTAATAACCAAACTGCCCTGACAGCAGTCTTGGCAGAGCTAACTTTAAAGGTAGAAATGTGCTTAAAAATACACAAAGAATGTGTGACAAAAATGAAAATTGAATCAGTCCTCACTTGAGTATTGCACAACTCCATGTTTTTTTTATTTCCAGATGTTTTACCTATCAGATATCTCCTGATGGGTTTCATTAAAATTCCAAAATATGTCAGTCACTCTCAGCTGCTGAGGGACATGGTATTGATGATATGGTGTGTGGTTGTTCAGCCATGCATACAGAGTAATCTTCCTTCCTTTTTTCTTATTTTTTTTTTCCTTCTTTAATGGAGTGTTGTTTGCAACTCCCAACAGCAAATCTGCCGAGAGAATTTAGCTGTTCTGGCTCTCAGATGTCAAGCAACATTAGAAGGGGCATGTGAAGACAGCGTAACTTGCAGGGCTAAGCACAAACTGTTTGTTTGAGATTGTGGAAGTGAGCAAAGCCTCTATGACAAGTGAACTTCAGAAGATTCTGGTGTATATTGGAAAAGAGTATGGTGGGGTTTTTTATTGGTGTTGGGGTTTTTGTTTGTTTTTGTTGAGGCTATCTCTTCCACTGTATTCATTAGACAGTACAGTCAATCACAGTCTTGCTTTTTGGTCACCTACTCTCAAGTGACCTACTTCCACCTCCTGTACTGTCTGCAGGAAACAAGTTCAGTGGACTAATGCATGCTGAATTGATTATGTCCACACCTCCATGGCAGCAGCTGTGACTGTGCCAAAGCTGCCTCAGCACCTCTTCTCCACTCTATGCTGCAAGCTACAGTGGAAGCGCATTCAGCCCAAGGGAGATAACTTGCACAACCTACTTACACAAAGCTGAATCCCCAGAAAATAATACTGAACTGAACTGAACTGCCTGCTGATGCTCACAGTCCACTGTGGTCTTGTTGCTTTGCAGGGATACACTTCAACCCAAACAGGAACCTGAAGCCTTTGGGCTAGGGGCTGAGTCATGCAGGTGGCACAGTGAGAATACTGATGATGATGAGCTGAGCCTGGATGATTCTGTGCAGCCTCATTCAAACTCTCAGATACATCTGCATACAGCTGAGTGGTTCTTACAGTGTCTGGGACACTCACTGCTTGAGGGGGCTGAGCAAATACCTTCCTGATTTGGTGTTCATGAGTATAAATATTGAACTATCTATAGCCATTTGTGTCTATAGTCTTCCTTAAACCTCCTCCTTCCCTTGAATGAGTATTAGGTATTTTTAATATCTCCTGATTACTGATGGTGAGGAATAACTGCCTGCAGAGGGTGATGAAGGAGAGTTTAGTGTTTTTAATAGATGTAAAACAAGAACCAAATTGAGGGCTATGAGCAGAAGATCAGTATTGATGTCTGCATAATATTATACCATTCTTAAAGGACATTTAGATATCTGGAATCTGCTCCTGTTGCCTTATAAGGAATATACTTTCTGCTTCTAGTGTTTATGCCCCCCCAGTCATAAGCCATACTGTATTTATTTAATCTTTTCTCATAAATCTGTTTTTCTCTGTCCCATAAACCATATCAAAACACCCCAGTAATTCTTACGGGTTTTTTTGCTTTTCTCCAGTTCCCCTTTCACAGCATGTATGTATTTTTGGCCATAAGGTACCCCTGATTAATGAAAGACTCCAGATAGAATTGCAGCAAGGCCATATAGATAAGGAACTGTTTACTCTCTACTTTGTGATTAGCTGCTTGTGTTTGTTACTTGAATTTTATGTCCCTCCTCTGTCACATTAAATTGCAAATGCAAGGCTAGTGTGTTGCTCACAATTTCTCCAAAGGACATACTGCTATTACTGCTTCCCTGGTTTTAATCTGATCATTGTATGACTGTGTTTTGCATGGATTTCCATGAGATGTTCTGAGAAATTCAGCTTGCAATTTTTCAAGATTAATTTGATTTTTAGCGGGCCTCTCACCCTGCATATTTCTGTTCTCTTTTTAACCTGCTCACATACTAATTTTTTTTCTTCTCCTCTAGAGCCTCAGCTACATAGAAGCATACATGCTTCTATGCATCAGAAGCATACACGCTCTGGATAGTAGGGTTTTGAGGCTCAGCTATTTTTACAATACCTGGTGCCACATTTCTTTGTCTTTTTTAATTCTCTATCTGCCTCTTATCTGGTCTCTCACCTTGTTTTCTTTCAACTGCTAAATCAATTTTGCCAGTGTATTTTTTCTTTGTCTGCCTTTGTAAGTTTTGCTCTACCACATTTTTACTCTGAAACACAAGGCGACTTGTCTACCAGTATGTCTGTCCTGGTTTGAGTATTTATAATCTCATAAACATGTAAGCTTCAAGATTCCTTTTCTAATAGATAGGAACAGTCAGTTTGATATTAGAATGAATAAAAAAAAAGCTATTACAATAAGCACAAACACTTTCACAAATAAAATCTCTGAAGGAGTTTGCATTCTGGCTTACTAGAATGAAAATTAGATATTTCTCTGATAATTAATTTCCTTTCTAAAAATGCTATTTTATTTAAGTTCATATGTAAAATAGTACATTCAGCCATTTAGCCACTCATATAAAGTTTAGTCATAAAAAACTTATAGTAAATAAAACATATAGCAAAATAAGCACCACAGACAACCATTAAATATAGAAAGGAATAGAGTTGTTAAGCATTAACTTACAGGAATAAAAAAACACCTTTAGTAAAATGCTCCAAATTGTCTTGACCTTTTTTAAAGAAAATTTTTAAAGAACCAATCCTAGAGCAAAGCAAAGTTATTGTTAAGTTATAACACTGGAACAGTGTTGCCCAAGGTTGCCCAGAGAGGTGGTGGAAGCCCCATCCTTGGAGATGACCAGGCTGGATGGGGCTCTGAGCAACCTGATCTAGTGGGAGGTGTCCCTGCCATTGGCAGGAGGATTGGAACTAGATGATCTTTAAGGTCCCTTCCAACCCTGACAATTCTATAATTCTATCAAATT
The DNA here is from genome assembly GCA_024605025.1 of Megaceryle maxima. NCBI lineage: Eukaryota > Metazoa > Chordata > Aves > Coraciiformes > Cerylidae > Megaceryle > Megaceryle maxima. Next base: position 45,339 of record JANHGN010011336.1, read on the forward strand.
CTATAATTACATTTATATTAATGTAAATATTATAATTACACCTTACCAAGTTGAAAAGGACCATCCTGCCTGAAGCTATTGGACCCATATATGAAAGTAACTGTTGAATATGGGGCAGGCATTGATCAAGGTTTTCTACAAAGAACCAGCACCACTCTGGAGACAAGATAGGACA
>JANHGN010011336.1:54400-75598 GCA_024605025.1 Megaceryle maxima
TTTCTTTTCTTTTCTTTTCTTTTCTTTTCTTTTCTTTTCTTTTCTTTTCTTTTCTTTTCCCTTTTTTTCTCACCTTTCATCAATTTCACTATATTTCAAATCTAATTACTGTGATACCTTTCAACAGTCCAGGAACTGAATAGGAAACATAATTCAGATTAGAGACTCAAGATAGGAATCAGAAAAATATAACCGTAGTCAGTCTGTTAAAATATTTTTGTTATGGGTAATTAGAGTGTGGTAGAATATAATCCTTGTATAGTCAAATAGTGTACCCAAGATGCAGTCTCTGTTCTTGCTTTTGGTATATTGTGCCAGGAGGTTTTTTTTCCCTATCCTTCAAAAGCATTCATTTCATACATACATTTCATAGAATATGTTCTAGGATTATCTGTAGGGTTTTTGAGGCATTCTGCCTTCCATACAGAGAAGTCTGGCTGCACTAAGTGGTGAACATGAATAACAGTGCTGGAAGCCTGATCCTGAGGAGTCTGTGGTGCAGACTTAAGAATGCTTATGTCTGATGACAGTCCGAGGCCATTATATGATGTCACAGAAGAGATGAGAATGTCCTCTGCAGGTAAAAGAATAGTTTTTACCTTGGCAAGCCATGCAGCTCATCAGGGCACAGTGTGTGTTCTCATTCAGCTGAAGGCAAGAGCTGTTGAGAGAAGTAATATCATGTACTAAAGCAACTGTTATATCCTGAAAAAAAATGGACAAGCTTTTGGGATCAGTGTCTGTTCATCAGATATGACAAGAAGTATCGAAATCCAAGATAAGTACACCTGAAAATCTTGTTCTCAAGGGTTGCATGAAGGGTAGCTCTAAAACTTGTATAATCACTTGGATGCCTTGAAGCTGGTTATGCCTTGATGATATAGAGCAAAATGATTCAACCTTGAGGAATTTTCAATAGACATATTTCACCATCACCTAACCTTCCCCTCTTATTCCCCAAGAAACTCAAGATGTTAAACATATCTCAGAGCAAAAGGACTTATTTTCTTAATATGCAGAGACTTTGTAATATGTATAGACTGGAAGCTCTTCAAAGTATTCAGTTATTTACTGCTTACCCATATGGCACATGCCACTTACAAGCATTTATAAAGCCAAGAATTGTATTTGAAAAACATATGTTGTGGGTTAGCTACAAGCTTGAATTTCAAGTAAAGTAGAAGAAATATAAGAAAAAGAGAGGGACTACATATTCAGGGATGGTGGATAACAACTTGAGGAAGGCAAATCGGTCTTTAACGTGGTGTAAGTTAAAATAATCACTATAATGCTGTCATGATCTGAAGACATTAGATGAATTGTAATTTCTTTCCTTCTGCTGGTACTGTCAAACTGCACACATTTCAATATGTGACCTTGATCTCATTGTACATTAGCAAGGCGTATAAGATCTGGGAGAAACATTTAGCATCCTTTAATGTTACCTAGGCAGACCGACTTTCCCATGTGCACATTGGGAACAGGCCATCAAGAGAAAAACACCCACAAAGCTGTAACTTCCCTGAGAGTTATGCTGATGGTCTCTTGACACAAGCATGTGCAGTGTGGGCACACAAGCTGCCTATAGGCAAACTTTATACTGAAGGAACGTTGTCTGTCAGAAATTGCAAACCCCTTACTTGTATGAATATGGTGGTGTCACCCAACACTATATCTTCACCAGACATTCCTGACCATATTCTTCCTAAGTCAGAGTGTAACTACCCAAAGACACTTGTATAACAACAGTGACTCTCAATATTTCTCCAGAAAACCAGACCACTGGTCACAATGACAATTCTTAACTGAATAGAGCCAAAGTGCATGCAAACAATCCCCAGTACTTACCACTGTGGGACAGAGGTGCAATGCCACTATGTTACCTGCTTTTGAGATGTTAAAGTATTTTTCATCTTACCTCCATATTTCCTGGTTTGGAGAACTGAGGACTTTAGTGAACAGATATACTGAAGTAGCACAAGCTATCTGTGACCCTTTTTTTCTCTTTGAACCACTTGAGTATTCAGAAAGCAGGAGGAAATGGAGTTTCCTGCATATGTTCACCTATATACATCATGCAGAGAGGCTGCTAATTCCTTTTATTCATTTCAGTTTATTTCTCAATTTGTTGGATTCCAATATGGATATTTTGTCCTGTGAGGTCACCAAGGCTGGGAATGTGACTCAGGATAGCACGATCTTTCATATTCTTTAGTTTTCACAGAGAAGAAAAAAAAAAAACCTGAAATACTGTAGTGGTCGAAAAAATATGCTTCTTGTCTGCATTTGATCTCTTGTAGCTGTCCCTGTACCACAGAAGAAGATGCAATTCATTTCACACCCACACTCCCAGCCTCCCATCAGTTTTTTTCTATCTGTTAAAACAGTATATCTTCATCACTCACTCTGCACTGAAGTTAGGATCAATTACAATTACAATCTGACTATTCATGTCTGTGCAGCCCTTTGAAAATATTGAGTGCAGTAAGTGCTGAGTGATTTCACAGTCATTTTTATGAACACAGTCTTTTCTGATGATTTATAAACATCATGTTTCTGTTGATCCTAGTGAATGAAATACAATGTTTTGCAGAAGCTTATGTGAAAGAAGAGTGTGTGTGCAACCACAAAAAATATTAATGCTTGAAAATAAGTAGCAAATATATAGGATGAAGTAAAATTATGTGCTTTTGTGGGGTTTTTTTTTTTATGTTTTATCATGTGCCTTCCCTTGAAATAACTGAAATTCCATTGATTGAACTTGTGAACACAGCACTTGTAAAATTTATTCTATTTTGTGTATGACATTTGTTTTAAGAAGATTACTTAGTTTACCTTACTCCTGATTTTTTTTCTCTGTCAGCTGATCTTGATTGTCATATGTCTTTACAGAATCATGTTTGTCGCGAGGGTGTGAAAAGACACTTCCCCTTGTTACTTGTTTCAGAGCCCTAACCAAGGATCTTCTTGCTGCAAAAATGAGTGGAATGCACTTCACTTCAGGTAAAGGCAGCACTATAATTTATTAAGCAAGAATAATAGTTTAGCTAATTAGCAAAATATAGTGAAGAATCAACTAAATTAAATGAGATTCAGTTGATGCCAAGGTCTTACTACTTACTACAAGGCAATTAATAAAAAATAAGCGAATGTAACAAAAAAAACCCAAACAAACCAGCGTGATTATCTTATGAGTAAATTTGTGTGCAACTAACATAAGTGATATGATTATAATATTTGTACACATGAACCTATAGACAATAGAATGATTTTTGGCTGAGGATGTTATCTTTTACGGGGATTGTGAATGGGGCAGAAGGAAGGGGATAAGAGCAGACCTCCCATCCAGTCATGAAGTTCAGGATAGACCTCCTTTCCCTCCGAACTCCTTTGGAGAATAAGGTAAAATCTACCTCTAGACCCAGACCTGGTTGATGGTTTATGTCTAAGGACATGGGGAAAGGACAGGATATGAGGTATTGAAGTTTGTGTAATGCTTAGTGTATGTAACACAGCACCTTAAAGTAAATGATAGCAGCAAATCATTAACACTAATATATCAATACTAAATCAGAATAAACACTTGTTTATGATAAAAGCAATAATTTCTATAAGATCTAAAATGCGAATTACACACACAGAGCTATGTATATATACATATATAGAGGTTAACCTGTGAATAAAATGGAATTATTTCACAGATTGGAAATTAAATTTGTCAGCCTGTGATCTCCAGGATTTTTGTAAGAAAGTCCTGTAGATCAGAATTACTCACATATCCCTTTGTTGGTCTTTAGCAGGTGGACAGTGTCTCTCCCTTCATCAGTCTTTAGCAGACGGATGGTGTAGCCTGAGAGGGGTCCCAGCTCAGGGGGAGGTGTGAGACTCAGTCCTGCTGAGACCCTGGAGAGCTCCAATGGGCCTTGCTTAGGATCAGTATTTACAGGGTTGTGAGATTATTGACTTTGGGCAAAACTAGGCTGGTAATTTTCCACTGCAACCAACAATCATCTGGGGTGGTAGGGGAGTGTGGTCCCTGCTTAGCCCCCTCTATTTGGAGTATTCTGGAGCAATGGATGTGGTCATGGGAGGCCCAAGTGGTCTCTCTCACTGTCTCACTCTCCAAGCCTTAGTCAGGAGAGATTGGTTTGGTTTCAGGCATCACACAAGGTCAAAGTACATCAAAAAATAAAACTGCTTTGGTTTCAGGAGACTGTACACCAGGATGAAGTGCACTGGAAACCAGGGCCTACCACGTTTCCCACCCTGCTGCTCTCTTCAGGCCTAGGCAGTGCCTGACAAAGAGCAGCAGCTCTGGTTGTAATGCAGCCCAGGAGCCTCTTGCGGGATGGCCTGGGAGTGACCCTCTGCAGAGATACCCAGGGCAGGGTGGGGTTCTGGCTGTACCCCTACAATGCTCTGATAGCCTTAGTTATGGACAGACTTTTACCTCTAGGAGAACAGTGGGGACTACAAGTCCAGCCTGATTACCTGGCCTGTACAATTTAACCTCAGATTATTGTCTTGGACTCAGTCAGCTTCCTATTTCTCCTGGATCCTCACCTCTGTTCTAATAGTTTGAAACGCTGGAAGGCTGATGTGTCATTTTTAACCAGGAGAGTTATGGTATAATCTGAAAAATTTATCACGTTCCCTCATCTCATACCTGTGTGGAATTCAGATGAAATTGGACCTGGATCTAAACCAGGTGTGTTTTTATTTTTACACAACTGAAAGGGTCTTGAAAAATAAAACCAGCAAATAAACTTAGCATAGTAGGTCTGCTTAATGTATGTCAGAACATAGCTAAGAAAAATAAATGAGTATTAAATCAATAACGGCTTTTTCCTAGCCAGTAATCATAAGGCAGGATGAAACATTAAGTATCTACTTCAGGTCCAGATACGATTCATTCTGTACATCATCCATTTTTTTTAACTTACATAAAAAAAAATCATTGCACAAGACAGACACAGAATACCTATAAGCACTCGAGTCTATAAAACTTACATCACAATAACCTAATTAGTAATTTGGAAGCTATTGGAACAGTTAAGACAAAAATGATAAATGCACAGAGGCAAATTTATATGTGTGGTAGTGGACATAGAGGGTTGCAATTCCATTACTGATGAATCACAAAAGTCCTGGGAAGTTGTGAGTCTGTTTTTGGAGACAAGTGCTTTAAAGAAGTTGTCTCCTGTTCCTGACTCTAAAACTTTTCATCTTTGGATAAGCTTTACATTACTTTAAAAAGTGTTAATAGGCTAACAACAATAAATGTCTAGAACAATTTTCGATCTCTAAATCCTGGGGTTTTTTTGTACAATTATCCCTGGATTGCTGGAGATCCACAATGAAACAAATTTGAAAAACAGTACCAGGTAAATACAAGGCAAATGCTGGGTACAGGCTTCTTCAGTAATGTTAATAAACTATCCTTTGTGAATTTGACTTTTGATTATTACAAACTGCAACAGATTTTATTATATGAATCTGGCTTGATATTTTTGTTTACTGAGGTTGAGTACATCTAAGAAGTTTTGTCAGCATTTACTTATAACAGGGAAAGCCACTTGAAAAACTCAGGTGCCATTTGTAGGCTTAGGTATCCACCTTCTCACACCATCTATGCTTACACTGAAAACTGAAAAGTAGATCTGAGATATCTGAGCTATCATTTTCCAGATAAGGTTAGAGATGTGAATCTTTATCTAGACAGCAAGGGACTCAGCATGGCTTAATCTGCCTATTCAGAGGAGGATAAATGAAATCAGTCTGAAGTTTGTGCTGCTTCCAAGACCCATGTGAGATATTATTGAGCTGTTTGTGGCATCTCTGCACACTCACCAGATGTAGTGGAAAAGAAATCACGTTAATGACTTTCCTAAAACTGCAGCATAAAAGGTAGATTAGCTTGAAAATTATTTTCAAAACTATAAAGGGTCTTTTTTTCTCATATTTTCCACATCAACACAACCAGGAATGCTTAAGTATTATGTAAAATAGTGGTAGACACACAAATATATGAAGTGAGTATTGAAGACCCTCAAAGAGCCTCATGAAGTTAAAGATGTGTATGGCAGAGCTCTACAGTTCAGGAATCCCATTCACTATCATGACATTTTTGTACCACTCTTAGTAACTATGAAATGACAAGGATGAACTAAGAACAGTAATAGACAAATATTTTGGTATAGATTTCTTTTAAACATTCCAAATACTGCAGCAAGCCATAATTCATTACCAGCATATGTTAAATTCATTCAAATTATCATGAAAGTGTTTGGAGAAGTAAAATTTAAGGATAGAGTTAAGCAAATGTCCAGATGCAAAATGAAGAAAACCTCTTCGGGCAGGTAAACCACATCAGATATGATGAATTTACACTACAAATAATTTAATTTCCCAGAGAAGACTGGCAAAGCAACATCTGTATTTCCACTGACCACAATAGGTCCAGAATAGAATAAAAAGAGGAGATTTAGCATGTGCTTTGCTTACTGTTAATTGTTATTCCAACAAGTGGGGAGAGTAAAAAACATCTAAAACAAGTGCTTAGTTCTGCCAGAGGATGGTGTGCTTGAGTCTGCCTCCATCCAATTGCTTGGAAGATATCCTCAGATTAAATCCCAGGCTGACACCAGGGGACTAGAGTTCAGACGGTTCTATTTTCAGAACTCTGATTTTCATTTCTGTTGTTAAATGTTTAATACTTTATCTGATAGGGAAAAAAAAGGGAAAAAGAAAGGTAATAGTAATAATAATTTCTTTTTCTAAACCTTGGAGTCCAGTATAAAGTACTGCTTAAAATATTAATTACTGCTTGCTGAGTGTTCTATTCAATTACAAACAACATACCTACTTCACAGTGTGCCAGTTACCCAAAGTGTACTGCAGGGCTCTCGAGTCCTTGTCTACAACCTGGGCGTGGAAAAATTTCTGGCCATTGCTAACCTGCCTCTTTGAAAAACAGAGCTTATAACTCTGAAAACAGTGATACATGAGATAGAAATCCTTTCTCAATCAACAGTCCCATGAAATAAAAGAGAATTGCTTTCAAACAGGGTGGGGAAGATGAGAAAGGCATGCTACCCAAACAGGTGTATTCTCATCTCTGAACTACTACTGGTCTTGCCTTTCTGTCCCTACTGCAATTCACTAACAAAGCTGGAGCCTGGTGCAAAAGACCAGTCTCTGATTTCCTGACCCCAGATGTGCTTCTGGTAAGCTCCCCAAAATTAATATCACTGTCACTTGATAATAGAACAATAGTCCTATTAATAATAAATAATAAAAAGAAATAAATAATAATTTATTCCAGTGCTTTATCTTGTAATTTTTCCTCAAAACAGCAACATACTGTAATTTTGGTATCTGAACAAGAAATGGTCAGGTATCATGGGACATGAGTGTAAACACATTAAAGTTTGGACATTTGTGCTTACAGACCAAAGAGTAGTTAAGATCTGGAAACCCATGGGCTTTCTACTCCAGTCTCAAGTCAACTGCTAGATATGAAAAATACACAAAAAATAAACCATATTAACTCTGCAGAAAACAGTGCTTTGTCCTAAATTGCTATGTAACTTTTTTGACCTCTTCCTTTCTTCAGCAAAGTACATGGAAGTTTTACCATTGATTTCAGTGGCAGCCAGATCAAGCCCTTTGAGATGAAATTTGTCATTACATGCAAGCCCTGCCACAAAGGGTAAGTGCACTTTCATCCTTTCATTGTTGAAAATCCATACTTTATTTGATGATTGTCTTTTAACAAAATCACTCTTCTGTGACCTTGCTGTGATGCATGTACATTTCTAATGTTATTAAGAACCTCAAAGGGCAGGTAAATTGGCTGTGATTTTTCAAAAACCTCTTCCATTTTGATCTGAAACCTGACTGCATTTTGCTACGTAACAGACAGTATAAGCTGACATGAAAAAGCTAAGCTTTGTAAAAGAATTTTTTTTACTCTGCATAGAATATAGTAAGGGGGAGTGGGAGAGGGGTGAGAAAAAAAGAAACCCAAAATGATGTGTATGAATCCTTCTGAAAAGACAGCAGCTTTTCTTGTCTCTCTCACATATTGAGCATTTTAAAAGAATTTAATAGAAATGTTATTCTATTTTAGCAATTTCTTTCAAAACATATTTTCATTTTCAGAAAAAACAGACACAACAAAGCCAGTACAATTACAAACTTGTCTTGTACCAGAACTGTAAAATGTTTTACCTTTAGATTCGTGCTTGCAAAATGTTATTGGTGAATAGCAGGAGTTGGGATTTCTTTGTGAAAACTCACCATAGAAAAAATGTAGTTATATACACATATGTTGCTCATTCTGTCACTGTGTTTGTTCTTTGTTTTCTGTTATCTATTTATTTGTCTCTGTCTAGGATATGATCTCAATTTGAAATAGCAAATGTAAACATAAAAAACAAGACTATCTACAGGGCATTAGAAAGAAGCATTTTCCATAATGACCTTCTCTATTGTGCTCTTCTTCAAACAGAAGTTCTAGCAATTATCTAACTGTATCATTGGCTTATATTAGCCACACTGACTTTTGTTTGTTTTACTAGTACAGTTCTGTCCTAACCCATTCCCCCCTCCATTTTAATAGCATCCTTCAGTAACACCAAATGGTAACCCTCAACTGCCAATTTAATCACTCACTTTCCTCTTTTCCCTCTTGTGTAAATTATTCACAAGCACACAAGGTAATAAGTGCATTTATTTTTTCAAATTACTTGTAAAAGTCTGACAGTCTTCATTGATGAATTCTGAACCACCTCTGTGTTCAAGAACAAAGCAAAAAGCAAAACCCACAATTGTCCACTGCCTGCCTTTTTTATCACAGCATGGGACAACTGAAAAGGGAAAGCGGAGTTATATTTTTAAGATACTGTTTCAATACCAAAATAACTCTGAAATCTATTTGGGAAGAATGAAATATCCTTTGGTATGGGCATATCAGAGCATTTTTTGACTATTCTTGCCTTTAGCCAGTATTCCTTTGTGCCTTCCTGGGGGCCTTGATGGACCATCTATATATAGCAATGCTGGGGTGAGACCTCACGCTCACTGGCCGTGACTGTCCACCAGTTGGAGGTACAATCCTCACAGGCCTGCTGCTGGACAGGATCATATGAGCACTTCCAAATCAATTTCGAACAATGTCATCTGCCCTAGCTCATAGTTTAATTAAGTCAACCCTGACTGATTTTGACTGGAATAGAATAGAGATCCCTTGATTGATCCCTTCCTTGCTGGCGATGCTGGGAGGTTAATGTCTGACAGAAGTCAGAGTCAAAGAGGAAAGGAGCAGTACTGTTTTCAGCTGGCAAATGCTTTGGAAAATGAATGTGTGCCTGTGGCTTTACAGAAACTTTGGGAGCATTTAGATCAGCATTTAGATCAACAGTGGGAGGACTTTGGAGAGCAATTGTTGACAAACAGTGTAAAATTAGGCCCAGTACAGAAGAGGTATGTGAAGTATTCTAACTTTTTGTAAAACATCATGCGTCCTTGAAATAGAGTATCCTATAGAGGCCATTAAGCAGTATGTGAGCCATAAATCTCTTTGCACTCATTCAACAAAACAATAGTCCTTTCACAGAGGCAGGGACAGGGGGATTTGTGTACTCTGAAATGTCTGAAAATGCAATATTCTTTTCAGGCATGTCTTGTATTTGGTCTTGACAGGGGAAGAATTTGATGTGTGTTGTTAATAAACCATCATGTCCTATTTTTCATTCCAAAAGAGGAAAAATGTTTCTTTTGTTGCTCAGAATACAGAAATGACTGGGTTGATCCCACATGTTTCCCCTATAGAGAAGTACTCTATACTAAGTGGTACTATTAGAAGGCAAAATGCATTTTGGGACTACTCTCACTGTGCTCACAAGTAACGGAGCAAAATATGCATCACATGCAATGGATTAGAATTACAAATGCAATCTGCTGGACACACATAACACAACAACCTCTTACTTCATATTGGTTTAATTCTAAAAGGAATGTGAAAAATATTATAAACTTACTCCGTCTTCAGAGAAATATGTAACAATTTATAAATCTGTCTTGAAATGATGATGAGTTGAACTTTCATCCCACCAGGAAATGTTGGGTAGTTTCATATGTGTTTCTCTTTCAATATTTTTCCTGTCACAGCCTTGTAAATTCAAAATAGAGTTAAGAAAATGGACTTGGCAAACACACTGGCAAGTACGCAAACAGACCTATTCAAGCCTATTTCAGATTGTGTCACCTTCTCTGGATCAAAATACACTCGAAAAATGAAAGAGCTTACCGATTTGTTTTAGGCTCAGTATTTAGTGTTGAAGTACTTGCCTGTACTTTCAGAACCTTTGTAATCACTTCACCATCTCAATTTGACTTCCTGTTAGTGAAATATGTCAACAGAATCTATTAACCCCAAGTAAGCACTTCACAAATAACAAATAACCTCACCTTTCGGGAAAAAAAAAAATCCATATTCCTTGCAGTATGTATGCTACGTTACTTCTACAGTCTAGACAAAACCTTGCCATCTGTAAGTCTGTGGTTGATTTTGCATGACCTTGGACCTTTCTTAAATTGTTTACCAGCTAATAAAAGCACTCGGAAGCTCTGACCAACCCCCAGCTGAATGAACTTCCATCATCAAATCAGGTAGCATTAGCACCTGTGTAGGATTTCCCTATGGTTTTGCACACATTTTAATCAGATAACTCACCATTTCTTTTTTGTCTGAAGGGATCAATAAAGGAAGAAAAGAACAGAAAAGCCAGACCAAAACACAACAAATTTCTGGGGAAGCTGCATGTTAAATCTTCATTTTGTGAAGTAATCTCATGGTCAGAGACTACTTTACAGATGCTAATTGTTTTTTAGGTTGCTGCAGTCATATCTTGAATACATTATAACTTGCAGGAACCAATAAAAACACATTTATGCCAGTACATCCTGAAATTACATTCTGTAGCTTAAAGGCAGGGGGAGGAGTATAGAAAAACAATGCAGTTTCTTTCATTGCTTCTAAACCTTTTCCATGAAGCTGCAAATAAAACTGACCAGCCAGAACCAAAGAACTGGGTATATTCCTTGGCTCCCCCTAAATCTGTCTGCAGTTGCAATATAGCTAATAAAAATGGCATTCTGTAATCTATTGCATGGACATGTTTAGTTCATTAAAGACCCCTCTGCTACAGACATATTTTTAGACTAATATTCTGAGCTAGGATCTGGAAACTATTAATGCTACTCATATTGTTTAGCTTTTGACAGACTGCTACACTTCAGTGATACAGTCTGAAGTGAAGCTACATTGAGCTCAGGTAACAAAAAAACCCAGTATATAGCATCAGAAGGAACAAAATATAGTGTAGTAGTTTGACAGGCTTGAAGGTGACTTTTTCCAACCCACTGAATATCAGGTTCATGCCCTGAAATGAAGTTTGGTGAGATTCATTACAGTACTTTCTGTCACTAGACTATTAAAACCCCAAATGCATCATTAACTCACAAGTGGGCTTTACCATTTGGCAATAAGGGATTGACATGACACCACTGACACACCCATCTGCAAGAATAGTATGGATTTTTGCTGCACGAAAATGTAATTGTTTTTATATTAGAGATAAAAGGACTTATTTTGATACATTTAGTAGCCTTTATACATTTTACAATGAAAAAATGGCTTCTATATAAAGGACCTTGTCTGGATTTCCTTAGGGAATAGAGGACATGCTGCATTTCTCCTTAGAGGGCGTAAAATATAGGAACACATAAGCATACCAACTCTTGCTAACAGAAGCACAACCTTTGAATGTAATATCTCAAAGTATATAGGTGTTGACCAAAATTCACCTTAGCTTTCAGTTATATACATGGAAAAGAGGTGAAAAAGGCTAGTACAGTGAGGCAATTATTATTCCAGAATATGCCTTGGCTGTAGTCATCCTTACCATAAGTTACCAAATACCAAAAATAATACTAGAACAGCTTCAGATGTCTCCAGGCTATTCATTTGGTGAACAAAGGACAAGAGGATTTTGGAAGGTGGGGATAATTGGTGAAGTCTGTCTTTCTCTACTAAGTAAATCTCCCTTTTTCAGTCTTCCTAATTTACCTGACCACATTGCTTGATGTCTGACAGAGTGGCTGTTTGATGTTATTTTTGAGGTGAGCCAGGAAAGCTACTTTGGCTCACTGGGGCATTGTCTTTATCAATAAAAAATTGCCAATAAACCTCATAAGAAAGGCTGAGGATTTACAGGAATTTCAGCTTGAATAATCTTGCTATTGACCTTCCATCCACCCCAGATGTTGCCTTGGCAATGAGGAGAGGCCAGGGCAGGTGCCTGCAGAACTGTGCCAAACACCAAAGGCTCAGTTTGAAATGGTGCAAAGGGTGCTGCTTCTTTCCCCTATTTTTCCAGGAAACCCCACCATTAGGGGCAGCAACTCCTGTTAGAGTCCATAGGTGATCCCTCCAGGATATCCTGCTGCCACTTTGTTGAAGCAGAGCACATAAATGTGTAACCCCAAGCCAGCCTGGGAAGGAAGGGGATAGATGTTGGGGAGTATGGGAGCTTGTTTATGTTTGGGTCAGAGAGCTGACATGCAGAGATTAGTCATTCTGATACTGTTGGAGCTTAGGAACATTGTTAAAGACTTTGTTACAGCACACATGTACGAACATGTGTGTAATGGTATGTACCATTGTTTCACAGTGTGATAAAATTTTAGTTCATAATATGTAGGCAAACATACTTATCTTAAATGCCTCCTACTAGTAATAAATCAGGAAAAAAAAATTACAGTTACCTAATAAAAAGATTTCAATTCTATTCAAAGCTGATAGAATACTAGCTAGCATAGAGCAAAATTGCAATGAGTGAACATGGGTGGCTACTTTTGGTGATATACCTTTAATAAAAATCGAAGCTTAGCAGGGAGTTTCTTTACCAATATCTGATTACCAGAAATCTTTCTGACAGCTTTGATAGAAACTCCACAATCTCAGTTAAGCTTGAACTACCCTTGTGCCCCACGACAGGGTCTCTCCAGCAGTAATGTTTGTGGCAGTGCAAACACTGTCTGCAGATGTGTGGGATGCATTCTGTAATAAAAAAGAACACTTACAACTTTACTGCCATTTGTTAATCACCTGTATGGTCATGGATACGATAACAACTGCAGCATCAGTAGTAATTGCAACATTTATTTTATTACACCATTTGGGCACACTAGTTACAGACTGGGACTCAATTGCTCCAGGCACTTTACAAACAAAGAGCAAAGCAATGGTTGTGATTTAAGGACTTTGCAATCCAAGTGGAAATCTAAGAGCAAAATAGCAGATGGGAACAGAAAAAGAACAGTGAGATGGTATTGATCAGAGGACTCAGCACAGCAGCAACCTAAATTGTTGTCAAACTGAATAATTCAAATCAGAATACTGATCATGAAGGAGCTGATTCTCTTTGTGTCTTTGAGCTCTGAGGCTACCAAATTTAATAGCATTATTCTTCAAAGACACTAATGTAACAATACAATCAATTCTACTTTGTAAGAGGATGTGAATCTTAAACAGTGTGATTGACAGAAGGACTTAATAAACTAGACTAGGTCATTATTCTGTCCCATAAAAATACCCATCCAGTAGATGGAGGGAAGTATGATTAGAAGAGATGCTGAAAATAACTTGCTCCTCTTAAGGAAGTCCTTCACCCTGGAAGGGATAGGCTGCAGTCTGCCTGGGAACCTGTTGATTCACAAAAAAAATTTGCATCAAATCCATATGAACCAGCTGATTAACATAGTCATCAGTTTCTCCACAGCCTTGCATGCTTGAGCCTGGCGAAAGAGGAATTAAAGCAAACAAACAAGCAAAAATAGATTTAAAAAAAAACTATAATAAAAATCTGGGAAATATTACCTCACCCAAGCATGCAACGATGGGGATGGCCTCAGTGTGTGGGTCTACAAGACTTTCTAGGTCTCTTGCTGGCATCTCTTGGTTGCTTTCTGCTCCATTTGCACAGGACTGGAAGCAACTGATTATCTTTTGCAGGGAGGACATTTCCCAAGGGCAATTGGGCAGCTTTTGTATCAAGGCCACAGTGATGTCATTCTTCAGAGAGCTGAAAACTCTAGCAGTTCTCTTAGGCTGTGGATGCGGTGTTTGAGCTGTAAATTCAGCACCTGGAACACTATGTTGCATTTATTTTGACAGCTTTGCTTTCATATTTGATTTGCAGAAATGTTCTATATCAAAGGGCGTCTGAAATATGTATTCCTTTTGCAAAAATGATACATATTTAGCGGTAACTACCTTAATCATCAGCTGTTATATTGTCTCTGTGGAATCTTACTCTAATCTAGCCACAATTTTGCAAAAGGTCAATTTCTTTTAAAGTCATTGCAGAGACAATGTTTTAGTTGTTGTTCTTTTCAATAAAGTTTTTTGGCTTACATGGAGATAATTAGTTCCTACCTTCCTAAATTCAGCTATTTTTGTCTTCAGCAGTAAATCCCCACACTTTTAAGACAGAGAAGAAAGAAATAATGTTTTACTGAGTCAAAGACTACAAGCAAGTGAGAACTTTTGGAGAAACACTGCCTGCCTTTTATTATTAATTATTTACTTATTTTGCTGCTCACTCACAATATACTTTCTTTGTTCTAGTCTTTCTCAGTCTTCTTGTCCTGTAATAGGGTCTTTTAATCTTTCAATGTTACAGCTGGAAGGAAAAGAGCCTGGTTTATAGTGCCTTTCACCTTCTCCTGCATTCTTGACAGAAACAGTTTTGTCCTTTTTTTCCCCCAGCATTTTCCCTCTTCTTAATCTGGAAAAATAATAAAGCTGTAGTACCCAGCCACCTACTGACTTCAGGGTACTTGAAATAAGTCTTCATAAAGTCAAGAAAGGTGAGAACTTGAGTCAGAAAGCCAGAATTCAATCAGAAAGTGTGTTGTGCTTTTCATTTTTGACACGTATCTAAACAATCTAAATTGAGATGTCTGTTGGTGTGTCCAGTTTGTACATGTCATTGAAATACTGCTCTTAATGAAGGGGCAGTCTTAGTCCAGTATTTTTAATAGTGGAACTTCCTCTACAGCCTACTTTGTCTGTGTTTAAATATCTGGTCACCTGGATTCATTGAACATTGGGAATTTGCAATGAAACCATTACAAGAATGTTGAAAAAACCTGCACTGTTAACAGTGTGTTCAAAACTATCATTTAAATAGACACCAAGGTATGAATTTAGCCCAAAATTTAGGTTTCTTGGTTGTTTTTTTTTGTTTTGTTTTGTTTTGTTTTTTAATGTGATAAAAATAAATCTTGGCTTGATTTTTTTTCTGCTATTCTAAGAGGCATAAACAGGAGCAGACTCCTGGGTCCACAAATTATGCTGGAAATATTTGCTCAGAACTAGAAGACATTTAAAATAGTTTTTTTTTTCTATTTATAAAATTTTGCTAATTCTTAAAAAGTGTGACAGAGACTGCAGTCTATTTCTATGTCTACTGCAGGTATACTCAAGTACAGCTCAAGGACAGAGCCTACACTCTCATTTACAACCTTCCACATTTGAAGAAATGGCAATTATTTGCTATATTTCTGGCACTGATCACAAACATTTGAGTATTAAATAATAATAAGATATGGCAGCACCTTAAATGCTACACATACACAAGATTTTTATTTTTTTTTAACCAGAAGAATAAGGCTTCTTAAAGCACTGTGACAATGTCTAATAATGACCACACATACAGATGGATTCCAAGGGAAGGATATGCAAGAGCACAGTGCAGCCAGAGCTTGAGGAAATCAAGCCATCTCACTTCAACAAACATAGTTTAGGAAAGAAATGGGTATTTTAAAAAAGGTAAAGACTGAATTTAGTTTCTTCACATTCTAATCCTCTTCACAAGGGTGAGGACTGGTTGCAGGAACACTGACAGTGTAGATCTTGACACAGGTGCACTCTGTAAGGCCAAGCTTGACACAAAAGAATTCAGCAGCTTGTCCCAGCTTATCCCAAGGCTCAAGAGACAGAAGCTGCCTCACACAACGTACTGCATAGCCCCAGGTGGGCTATGAGACTTCTGTGGATGCATCCTCTGGTTGTTAGTATAGATTGAGCTGACCTTGAGTGCTGTGTAAGAGAATATATCTTGCATTTTTAAGCACAAAGTGGTAAGGATAGAGGTTTGTGGGAAGACACTGAGGAACAGAAACACTTTCATGAAACTGGTCTGTATTTGCATTACCAAGGTGAGCTCCATTTCTTAAAAGTAGAAGTGCACATGACTAAGGGGTTTCATAGTATGGATTATACTGGACTACAATCAGAGAATTACTTCTAATTCCCAAATTAACTGTGCTCTGAATAAGAAACCTGCCAGAGGTGACCTGGAATTTTATGTTAAAAGTCCTTAACCATCATAGAACTCAGGGATCTTGAGAAAATGTAGATCATCTGTGGTCTGCATTATCAAGCAAAACAGAGTTGGGAGTAATATTCAAAATTTCATCCTTGAAAATGTTTCCACATTTTTAGCCACAAATTTTTAATTGAATTAGAGCCTGCAGATA
Source organism: Megaceryle maxima (assembly GCA_024605025.1). NCBI lineage: Eukaryota > Metazoa > Chordata > Aves > Coraciiformes > Cerylidae > Megaceryle > Megaceryle maxima. Next base: position 71,012 of record JANHGN010011336.1, read on the forward strand.
TTGTTGGGCTCCTCTGCCTGTGCAGTCTTTGTGTAATGAGCAAGAATATTTAATTTTATTGCATCTTATTAAAAACAGAGTTTAGCAACTTGCAAAGCCAATGCCTATTCTTCACCTGAAGAAAACAAATGACATGAACAGTATCCAAAGCAGCAAAATATTGTGGATTCTGCTGTTCGCATTTTGGAAGTAGTGTGTCAAGCTCTGGATGCCATTTCCATCATGACAGTACCTCACAGGCTGCACTGATAGAAAACTTGGTATGTCTCACAGTCAACAGTACACCAAATGATATATCTGAGCATAGTATTGTAGTTGATGCTGTGGGATATTAAACAAGAGAGATCTGCAAAAATCATAAAGAAATTTGCAAACATATAAACTCAAGAGACTAAAAGATTCTACACCTTAGAAAGGAAAATGCAAAAACATTACCGTGTTTGTTCTTTTTATTGTGCGTTTGCCTACATAAAAATGGAGCTGAAGTGCAGCACATCTCCATGATAGTCTCTTTCCAGCCTCATGTGGCAAAAGTTGTAAAACATGAAACTACAGAGGGAATCTTGGCAAAAAAAAAAAAAAAAAAAGGGGAAGGAGCAAAAATTTTCCACACTGCTTCTTGATATTGGCTGTGACTGCCTGCTATAGACATTAGCAGTTTTGAAGATGAACTAACCCAGGATCTGCCTTTATGCTGCAAGACCTAATGGTTGCTTCTTTGTTTGGTGGTCTGTGAGCATAAAGCATGTTAACAGCAAGATATGAAGAGCAGTTAACTCAGCAGTGAAGAAAACAACTCAGGAAGCTCAGCCAAATGAAATAGATGGTGTTTCAGGGGTTTAATGTCTGTGAGGATAAATTTACTTTTCCGAGTTTTGCCTTTTTTATTCTTTTCTTGAGTTGGAGAAGGTATTTGAAATCACTCTTTCTTTTTTTTAATGCAAAACTTATTTTTTTTGCTAGAAAATTATAGGCCCAAATCCTTCACTTCACTTTGCAAGTGAGAATTTTTTCACAGCTTCCATTCCAGCTTTCTTCCAAGACAAATAGATGCCCAGAGCCCTCTGGGACCACTCGCTGAAAAATGAAACAATGGGAAAACAGAATATGTTAGAGGACCACATTTTCAAAAAGAAGAAAAAGAATTCTGAGGATCTTCTCCTTTCTTTGCTTTGTTTACTTTAAAATTACAATAAAACAAGTAAGACAATGCACAGCATGTGGACACACTAATCCAAAGACAGCATTGCTGCTGGTTTGGCAGACAAGACAACCTTAACAAGGGTAAAAGGTTGTCTGCCTGCTCTCAGACAAGGAGGCAGTACTAACAATGTTGACATAACCTTGATTTTAGCAAGGTATTTGACACAGTCACGCACAACATCCTTGTTGAGAAGATGATAAGATATGAACTGGAGAGGTGGACCATGGATGCAGAACATAAAAAGTGTGATTACTGGCCAAAATTGACTTGTCAGCTGGTCACAAGTGGAATTCCTTAGGGGACAATATTGCATCCAATACTATGCGGTATCTTTATAAAAGACCTGGGTGATGGGATTGAATGTACCTCACCAAGTTGATGCATGATGACCAAACCTAGAGGAAAGGTAGTTTAATATCTGACTCTTGAAGGAAAAACAGCCATTCAGAGAGACCTCAGCAGCTGGAATATTGAGCCAACAAGAACTGTGTGAGGTGTAGCAAAGACAAATGTCCTGCACCTGGGACAGAATACTTCCAGGCAGCTAAACAGTCTGGGGTCTGGGTGCTTGGGGGCAGTTGTGCTGGAAGGGGCCTGGGGTCCCTGGAGGGCAGGAAGCGAGCAAAAGCCAGTAGTATGGACTTGCAACCATAAAGGCAAAACATGTCCTGAGCTGCATTAACCAGTGAATCATGTACAGCCAGTGGATCAACAGATGTGCTTATTACAACCTCCTCAACACTTGTCAGGCTACACCAGGAGCCTATTATGGTGTCCAGTTTTGCTCCACCAAGTTTAGGAGAGATGCTGAAAAACTGGAAAGGGTCCAATGAAAAGCTGCTGAGATGATTAGTGGATTGGAGGACTTGGCATATGAAAAAAGATTAAAGGAACTTTTATCACTCTTGTGATCCTATGAGTATTTTCTTGCTTTATTTTGACTTGGAAAATGAGATCCTGCAAAAGAAAAATACATGAATCAGCACCTCATTGCTATCCCACAAATGTTGTCTTTAATTTGCCATACTGAAGCATCCATTTCCCCACTGATTTTAACATTTGCTCTTGCAGACTTTTCTGCCTCTTCTCTGTCATCTCAACCTTCTTCAGAAACAGTGTGCTGCTGGGCACTGGAGTTTCTTGCTATAAAAATGATTTTCATACAGCAGTTGTGCCCAGACTTCACATTGGGATCAAGAAAGCAAGCACAGATTCCAAGGGAGGGAACAAAGATGGTATGAAATGTCATTAAACACATAATTATTCTACATAATTAATATAAATATGAAAGATGCCTTGAAAAAAAAGAGACTAATCTAAACAAAAAAAAATTTAAAAAACCAAACCAAAACAAAACAAACCCTAAAAAACTAATCACAGATCTCACCATGTGTGTAGATGCACTGTTTCCCATTGATTTTAAAAGAAATTACTTAGGTCACACACATTTCTCATGAGCTAGAAGGAGCAAGATTCCTTTCAGAAAACTTCCAAAATGCAGTGAAAAGATATTTGAAAGGCAAGTTAAGAAACAAAGAAGAAAAAAGTAGTGTGTTTTATTTTAAAGATAAATTAAAATTTCTTTTGACATTGTCCATCAGTCTGTCTGTGTCCCATTCTTGCAATTCTTGCTGCTAATAGGCTCACTCACATGCACAAGAAGCAAGCAGTATATATAACATATGCAAAGTCACTAACCATTATATGTGCTCTTCCTTGTTATTTTAAGACCTTGTGTCTGGGATGCTGTTGACCATGGCACCTCAATCTGGCAGAAGAGAAAAAGCTTTCCCTGCTTCCTAAAATGTCACAGATACTCTCATTACATCTCCTCACTGACTTCTTCCAAAAACCAATCATACACAGCCATTTAAATTCCTGATTTTGTGCAGTACAATAGGCACTTTTTCACTTAGCAGCTTGAATTTATTTTCTTGAGATGCAAGACCAGTTGTTGTTCTCAATGCTCTTCAGATATTTTTGTAATGTTGTGGCAAAGAATATTAGCTGACAACAGGTGCTGCTTCCATTCAGTTACTGGTCCAGACTTTTTCAGTTCTTCAGGTGTATCTGCTGTGCAGGAGGGATAGAAGTTTCTAATATTGACATTTGACATTTAGTGATAACAAGTAAAATTCCCAAGAGAAGAATGTGTTTGACATTGCCAGCTTCAGTAATAGTGTCCTCTTGGTATTTCCTTCTTTTAAGGTTTCAAGTTTCCTTTGAAAAATAAGTATATATTTATTCATTTGTGATGAATGGTTTGTTTCTGTCTATCTCTGTGATTGCAAACGTTCATACTCTTCTCTATCCAAACATTTCAGAAATGTCACATTTTATGGCTTCAGATGAATTGATGTGAAACCATACATTGTTACCTTTTCTTCTTTCTGCAACTCCAATGCTGATGTACTTACTACAAGTAGGTTGTCTTCCCAAACCTTGCATTTGGCAGAACCAAATGCAACAGAGGCTGAGTGACATGTAAGATTTGTTTATGAGACCTTCAGATTCAGCTCACCTAGGGATAAGTGAGTAAAATTTTTGTTGTGACTCATAGGTATGATTTCTTTGTGTTCCGTTGGATGATTTCACATCGAACATGCCAAATAGTGGGCCAAATAATCTACTTTACCATATGAAGTTAAGAGTGGGCTTAACTGATGAGCATGGTGCCATTTTTGCATCCAATAGCAGACGTTAAATTTCTTTAAACAACATTGCTGTTGTGTAGGTTGAACAGATGTGCATGCTAATAAAGTTAGCTACAGAATAGTTTTCATAGAATGGTTTGGGTTGGAAGAGACATTAAAGATCACCAACACCCCTGCCATGGCAGGGATGACCTCACATTTGGCCACATCCTTTTCATCTGGTGACAGAGCACTGCACATACCTATCCTGGGCCCGTTGTGGTGAGCCTTTCCTCCTGAGAAAAGCCCACAACTATAATGGTTCTGCTGAATTTCTAATTATCAGGAGAAAATGTATTAATTTTTAACATTATGTTTTTCCTCATTGTTTCTGGTGTAAGAAACACACTGAGTCACCCGTTGAACAAGTAATTAGCAAATTTTTTTCAAGATGCCTAGACTACATTTATAAATTAAACAGCAATAAGAATAGTCTCCAGTCTAATTAATTTACCAGTGTGGATGTCTTAGTAATTCTTCAACAGGCAGTTCTATAGGGTGCATGATTCACAGCCAGTTAAGAATAATACTTGGTTTTTTTGTTTGTTTTCTTTGACAGGATCAAATTTAAAGTTCAGTGCTCAATCCAGTTTGACTCATCACTACGTTTATTTTCCCTCCTCATACAGACCCTGATATAAAAGCAAAAAAAACACCCCCAAAACCAAGAAAAGCTCATCCACAGATATA
>JANHGN010011336.1:75679-110851 GCA_024605025.1 Megaceryle maxima
CAATTAAGGAACTGAATTAGTTAAATAAGTGGTAAAATGACTTGGCCCAAAGAACTGAAGCCAGAATGCAGAGCTGGTGGAGCAGTTGAAGGCGGCTAAATCAGGCCCATGCTCAGTCCACAGGAGTGATCTATTGCTCTGTGACTACTTTCCTTTCAGCTGTAGCCAGCAAGCTATGCAATACTCAGGTATGTTCCTGAGCTGCAGCTGTATTATGCCTTGGATAGAAGTCAGACACTTTTCTGAAGGGGTTCCAGTAAGGCCTTAGAAGGTGATCATGCCAGGAAAAAGCTAAATTTAAATCCCATCACTTTTAATATCAGCTTTGCAGCAAAGAGACTGAAAAGACCTCAGAGATAGATACTCCTCAGAGAGTTTCTGGAATTTTAATCCTCTTGGCAATCAGTCTTGCTCCACAACAGTGCTGGAGAACAATTATCAATCACATGCTGAGGAAGTTTTACTGATGCAGAGGTTTAAATAAAGCTGTTGAAGGCTTTTCTCACTGTGACTGCTGCCAGCTCAGCAACATTGGTAATAGCAAGGATGGGAACTTTTTTTTTGGAAGACTTTTCTTAGAAGAAGGCTTATATACAGCTGTAATATCTTTCAAATCCTATAGAAACATAATCACAGTACCATAAATAAAATCTTAAATTTAAGCATTTGTTTCCATTTTGTCTGCTTAATTTCTTGCTCTGTTTCAGAGCAGGACACCAAAGTCATCTTTTCTGTCTGAGTAAAGAGAATTATTTTAACAAGAACTTTTAGAGGTTTAACGCATAAACTGTTATAATATTTGTGAGTGCTAAATGTTCTGTCAGCATCTGTTTGTATAGAAAACAAAGTAGTTTTGAAGAAAAGCTCAACCTAACTGCTCTAGGTTTCTTGGGATATGTTCTTGGGGAATGTTAATATTTATAGCTAAAGTTTCTCTCATATGATTGTGTGTGTTTTGATGTAGTTTAAGGTAACATGAGATCTGATGTTCTGAGTATGCCTAGATACATGAGATTTTAAAGAGAATATTGAGAATTTAAAATATTGCCATGGAAGAAAGCATGGTGACATACCCTCAAAATTCTATGGTTACATCCTGTTCTTTAAAGACAGTGTTTGCTCCTTAGATCAGTGAGCTTTGGAGAACAAAGAGCTAAAATCTGTAAATAACTGAAAATTAAATAGCGAACAAAAAACAATACATTTAACAGTGGATGAAATGTGGAGTTGCAATCATTTCTAATTTATTCCTGAGAAGAAATAGTTTTGCCATGCTGTAAATGGTGCACAAGGTCCACAACTTCTTTTAAAATAAAGAGCTATAATTTTACGAGGGTAAAAGAGCTCTATGGCACTTTTGAAAGACAGGAAAATTGACATGAGTTGTGTTGCAGCAAAATAGCCTGAAAAGAACAAAAAAAACCTCCCAAAAACCCACAAAAAAACCCCAAAGAACCTGACAAATGTTCTTCCACTGAAAGTTTTAGACTAGAGAAATAATGCATTAATTTAAAACATCAAAGTAAAATAACAGAGCTTACATAAGTGACAATATCAGAGTTTACTATTTGGCTTGGTTTTGCTGTACCTTTTAAGCATTCTCTTTCATATTGTATATATCCTTACCTGTCTCTATTCAACCTCATTGCCTTTAATTCTAGCTTTTCATTGATCTCATCACCTTTCTAAGTCCTTGTTTTCTATAATATGCTAAACCTATGGGAGACGCATACTCGAGCAGATATTTCCAGACAGATGAGCCTACAGGTGATGGAAGTACTATGCCAAGTATGCCATTCTCAAGAACTGCAACACCACCTGAAACATTACCGAGATAATGTTACGAGAGGATTTTATTTTATTTTTTTTTTATGCTTACAACATAGTTTTGGGTCAGATTTCTGAATTCTGAGCTTCTCTTGCTGTCAGGCATGTAGTGCTGTCTATAACATTGCTGTAAACCTCCTAAGAAAAAAGTCTCTCAGTGACTCGTTTAAGTCATGTTGCCAAACAATTGCCTATCGCCCTGTCTGCTATGGGTAGCCTCAGATCCAGCAGATTACCATCTGCCTTATTCAGACTTAGGGAAAAGTGGTAGATAAAGGCAGCAACAGATTCACTCTGCCATTTCCTTCCCCTTTTTTCCTTCTCTACTCTTAGAACCAGGGGGAAATTAAAGGGAGTGAATCCAGATAAGCAGCTCTTGTTGCTCCTTGCCCTCCTGCAAGGACCAGCTGGGGTCCTTAGGGGGAGATCTTCTGGCTTCTGCATCTCACTACTACATTTTGGCAGGACAGACGAGAAATGCTGGCAGACAACTACCAGAGAAAACTCAAGACTGCTGTCACCAAAAGGCTGGCTGAAGGTTTCTTTAACTTGACATGTTGTCAAGTTTTGTGCATGCTGGCATCGTTCTGGTGGCTACAGAGAGTGGGGAGTCCCACTGAAGGACTCCTAAGCACTCAGGGTGATACTCAGCTCCTAGACAATACATGATTCTCCTTGTTTAATATAAAAGGACAATTACAATACAAATGTTTTACAGTAAAATCTATAATAACTTAGGTACAAAATACTACTAATTAGAGATGAGGCATGATAATGACATCATTCTTACAGAGGTGGATTTTAGTCAACATTTGAAACAAAATAGAAGTTTTACAAGGTAATTCTGTTAGCAACATACTCTGCCCTCTAATTTTAGGACACTTGTAGAAGAAATAGTATCTTTTCAGAAGTCATTTTATTCAGGCTAAATGTCTGACTGCTAATTACATTCAAAATATGTGCTTGTTCTAGTGTATCAACTTAAATACATGCACAGAAGCTGTTTTAAATACCTTCCCTCAGAATTTCTGGCTAATGTTATCATTATGTAGTTATTTCAGTTTTCAATGAATTCTGTGAATTATCTCTATAGTTTCTTGCTTCCATCCCACTTCTCTATTTGTGGCCGCTTTTTTCCACTTCTATCCTTTTTATGAACACACAACATCCCCAGCATGTAACCTTTGTCAGTATGCACTGCCATAGTACACACCAATACAAAATTTGAGGTCTTGTGTTTTAAGTTATCTTTCACTGGCCACTTGCTTGAATGTCTAAATAGGTATTTCCACTAATCCCTCTTTGAAGGGTCAAAAGGAGTGGATGTAGCATGTTTGACATTTTTTCCTTCTGACAAATGGTTGATAGGCTTCATATATAGATTGGATAGAATTTCCTCCATTGCAAAATTTGTCCAGTCTTCCATCTTTACAAACAAACCATAACAGATCCACTATTTGACCATTTGCTCTACCAGAAAACAAACAAAAAATACCAACCACTGAATTCTTAGACTCCTTTCAGGTTATCCAGAATGAGAATCCACCACAATCAGACGTGAACCGTATCAAGCTCAAACCTGATGTTGGTACAGCCATATCTGTTAATTTCTGATAGAGATTCTCTTCAGCCTTGTTGAATTTCATTTGCTTTTATGACATAATTAGTTGTCACCTAGTTACTTCTGTCTTCCTAATATTTCTAGTGGCAGTTCTGACAGGAAATGTGTACTTTTATCTCAGATGTTACTTTTAAACTGAAAAAGTAAGAGAAGGCACCAAAAAGCATTTTATATCTCCAAAGTTGTGCTTTTGTATCTGGAAACCCTGTCTATGGGCTGACATTCTAAATTCTCAACCTGTAATCTGTGTAAATTATTTTCTATATTTATCAATGATCAGAGTGCATATTTAGATCTTTAGGGACAAGTATGTATTTTCCTGATTTGTTTTAGGATGACCCCTTGAGCACTGTGCAGATACTCTCGGGAGGTGCTCAGGTCTTTATTCATCACAGACTTAGTAAGAAACCTATTACTGATAAATATATATATAGCTATAAAACTAAACAAAATGCTTTGCATAACGCAGCCCATGTAGTTTGCCAAACAGCAGCTGCAGATTATATTCCAAACACTGGTACCTTATTGTGTAGCAAATCCTTTTCTGTGTGTTCTCTCACATTTTTCAGACTCCAGTTCTAGTCTGGCTATGAAAAAGTCCATATTCTACAAATGCAAGTAAAGTGTGTATGTATGCATGCTGCGCTAGTAAAAGGATTGGTGTCCAGAAGTTAAGCCTGGGTTAATTTTAAAGTAACCAGAAATATGGACTACATCATTAAATTGCGGGCAGGAAAACCATTCCATTCATTCCACATAACCATGGTTAAAATTCCTGAGTCCTCCCCATGCTGAATTCTCTATTTCTAATAGCCACAGAACTGACTGACAAGGTTTGTAAAGAGTGTCGCCTTGTTCTCAATTTGGGCGCAATTCTTGTTTTCACATAGTAAGATGGTAATATTATCCTCTTCCAAAAACACAACAAATTGCTGGGGAGGGCAGTGCGGAGTTCAAAATTATACATATGCTTGGACAGATCAACCAAATCCCTCTTGGCTGTTCTTTATGAGAAAACATTTCATGACATAAAGATTTAGCACATGTTATTTAGAGCTTTATGATCTTATTATAATGCATTAGTGCACAAGGGAGGAAAAGTCCTGTGTACACTTTTAGAAACACTTATACTTTCTGTAGCTCTATAGTTTTTGTAGTCTGGGATGATTCTGTTATGAAATCACAGAAACGGGAGTCTCCAGTTTCACGCTCCTTTTATACTATTTTTCCAACCATCTTTTAAAGGATGTCCAAACTCCTTTATTTATGATCCTCTAAATTAAACAGTTGTAAAGATGCTAGATCATTCTCAGCATGTTCCATTCAGTCATACTACATTATGAGCGTAATGCTTTTTTCTTGGTCCTATTCCCATAGTTTTCACAATTCTTTTGTAATTGCCCAGAATATTTAATATCAGTTTCTTCTGAAAAAGCTATTTGTGGGTATGGTTTGAGATCAGTGGTGGCTTAGATGATAACCATTCACAAATCATTCATTTTACATATGACATGTGGACCAGATCCTTAATGCAACACTTAAAGCCCTTGTAAAACTGGAAGGTCCCTTGTAATTTCATTAACCTAGCTACATATTCTGGAATGCTTTCCTTTGCCTTCAGTTCTACCTTTACAGTAAAAATGCTCTGTTATCACCAAGGGTGGTGATATGAATGACATTATAGATATTGTACAGTCTGAGAAAACACCTTATCTTTTAGTTTGCTGGAAGATGCCAGGCTTCACAGCTGAATATAGTTCTAACTCCCATCACATCTTGTAAAACTAGTCCCTTTTAATCATTACTGAAGTAATGTCCTTGTATATAGTCTTTCAGTCTCTCAATATAGGCAAGATGGTCTTTTTCAGAGCTTTTAACACTTTTTTTTTTTTTTTTTTTTTTTAACTCATTCCTCTTTTTGAAGAGACAACATTCTTGCAGCAGAACTGGCTATACATTAAATGTTTTGTTTCTTTTTTTCCCTTATTTTGTCAGAAATAGCAGTTCAATAAACCAAAAGCATGAAAATTTAATTTAGATAAGTTTCCTGGGACTGAAAAGGAATTTCTGTTCAGAAAAAGGGGTAAAGACTGTGGTCCCAGAAGTGCCAATTACTTAGATGTATAATGTATTTGTATGGAAAATACAGGCTCAAATTGCTCTGCCTAATTCAGACCAGAACCTTCAAGCAGCAGCTCCACATTCCAGTCTCATGCTTGGCAACCGAGTTATTGATTATTCTGTGAGGAAGGACATCATGTTCAATATCATTTGTAATGAGAGAAAAAAAAAAAAAAAAGAAGAAAACAGCATGATCACCACCTTATCATCATCTAGGCAGTGATAAAATTAATTTAAACTGAGGTGCTGGTGCATGTACAAAAAAGGGCAATGAAACTGGTGAAGGGTCTAGAGAACAAGTCTTATGAGGAACAGCTGAGGGAACAGGGATTGTTTAACCTGAAGATAAGGAGTCTCAGGGGAGACCTTATGTCTCTCTACAACTACCTGAAAGGAGGTTGGACCAAGGTGGGTGTCAGTCTCTTCTCCCATGTAACAAGCAATAAGACAAGAGGAAAAGGCCTCAAGATTGGACGTTAGAAAAAACTGCTTTACAAAAAGAGTTTTTAAGCACTGGAACAGGCCGCCCAGGGAAGTGATGGATTCACCATCACTGGAGGTATTTAAAAGGTGTGTAGATGTGGCACTTAAGGCATGGTTTAGTGGTGACCTGGCAGTGCTGGGTTAATGAACGGGCTTGATGATCTTTTCCAACCTTCTGGTTCTACCAACCTTCTGATTCTACAATTCTTTTTAATGTGAAACAAGTATATTATAAGATCTTGGGTTTTTTTCTGACCAGGATTCAAATCTGCTGCTCTGTCATTCAAAATGTTGCATACTTCAGCTTTTAGACCTTGGGCACATGAATGGATTTGATTAGGCTGTGCAGTCTGAATGAAAACTGTTCATGGATGGAGCTGCCGTAGCTGACTGTATGCACATTTTAATGCAATTTCTATAAAGTCTTTATCAAATGCATTTATTTGTTTATATCAGTAGCTTCACTTTTTCTGGATGTCTACAGTCTGCTCCCTCACTCTCTACTGCATTCCTGGAGGACTCACTGTCATGGTCAATTTTAACATTATTTCTGACTAAAATTACAGCTGCTGATGCCTCCAATTAAGGCTCAGAGCAAGCCCACATGAAATACAGAGCAGGATTTTTCTGTGTTTAGCCCCCTTCCCATCTTATTCGCAGGGGAGGATAAAAAGGGGAATAAGGAAAAAGAAAAATTCCTCACCCAAGTTTTGAAGTTAAGACTATAACAAATTTAATGAATAACAGGATTAAAACAAAACAAAAAAGAAAGGAAGATTAAGTGCAGAAGGATACAGAACTCTATCCAAAACCTGCTCTGGGATGGCAAGGGATTGCACAGCACACATGGAGTCAGGTCCAGTCCTCCTGAGATGCCATCACAACAGCAGAGCCAGGGAAAAAAGAGGACCCCCAAACTTCCTGTCTCCTTGTTATATGACTCCTCAAGGGCCTAGGGTTACCACCTGTCCCCCCCACTCAGTCTGTTCACCCTTAAACCACAACAGCTGGAAAATCAAATGAGATTACAAAACCTCTAGGATTAAAAAGCCCCTGTAAGAGGGCTTGAAGCATTTCTTTGTCCTTGGTCCTCTTGTATTTGAAGAAGTCTTAGTTCTTTTAAGGAGTACAATCCATTTCTCCCACTCTGCAGTCTGTTTTACATTGCTCTTACATCTTAATATAATTTTTAATGTGAAGATTCAAATCTTTAGGCCATGCTTGGAACTGCAGAAGTCAGATGGAATTTGCAGAATCACAGAATGGTAGGGGTTGGAAGGGACCTCTGGAGATCATCTAGTCTAATCCCCCTGATAAAGTAGGTTCACCTAGAGCAAGTTGCACAAGACCGTGTCCAGGCTGTTTTTGAAAGTTTTCAGGGAAGGGGACTCCACAGCTTCTCTGGGCAGCTTGTTCCAGTGCTCTGTCACCCTCACAATAAAATTCGGATTCAGGGCAACTTTGACACTTCACTGCTTTTTGTAACTTCAGAACAGACCTTTGTAAACATCTAGGAAGGTATAGAGGGTTGATATGTGGTACATATTTTTTGCAAATTGAATTGTATGTTACATGAAGTGGGAATACTCTAGTACATGTCTTCCCAATAATGATATTCTATCAGGTCTTGACTAACCTAACATCCCATCCTTCTTTAATTGAGTGTAATAAGTTCAGCAGATTTATTTTGCTGGGGATGAAATCCTGGGGAGAAGCCTTAACAATTTTTTAAATAATTCATCCAGGAAATTGGCAGTAGCTTTTTGCCTTTCCTGTAGGAACAGAGTATTTTTTTTTCTATAATACCCAACATAATGTATTTTACAAGTTAAAATCGATGTCAAACATGCAGCATTATATGTGCCTAACAATAAGTGTGGCCCTAATAGAGTAGCTAATGGGTTCAGCCAAAAGTATTCCTTGAAATTTTCCTTCTTCTCTTTTCTACATAGCAACTATTAGCCCTACAGACATTATCTGCCCACATGTAGTAATATGATGATGATCACAGTAATAACTTTGTTCACAACCTGTCTTTGAGTTCTCACCCTTAATATTCCTCTTACTCTGGCAAGTCTGTTTCTATTTCAGAGTTAAATGATTTATCGTCCCATCAGTGCATTTCTTCCACACCTTGTATTCACTTGCCCCACCTTATACCCCCTAGTAATTTTTATCTGTTGTTTGCATGGTTTGCAATGTCTTGACAGTTCTCAGAATCTGACATGTAGTACAGTCTGTGGCTAGGAGGAGAACAGAAAAACAGGGGTTTAAGCCATGGCTTAAAATTTAATCCCAGATAATTGACAGATAAATGGAATAACTTGTCATGTACAAACACATTGGTAAGACACAAGACACTATGTCAGATCTTCCTATGGTATCTGAATGGGTCCAAACTCAATTCCTCATGCTTCATACAGGATCTCCCTTACAACTATTTTACTATTAATTGAAACCTTGCTGTTGTGGGGTCAAGGCTTTAAATGACGTGACAAACTGAACCAAAATTAGAATGAAGAGGTTGATGTGTGGCAGAGAGTTCTTGCAGTAGATGGATCAGACTTAATTAAAGAAGTTAAATTTAAGTTCAAAGCTACAGATGGTTTATGTTTTTATTAAAAAAAAAAAAAAATCAATTAACATTTTAAAAGTTCTCCCCATGTTAGCAATCAAGCCACAAGTTAAAATGCTCTTGGACTTGTGCAATAAGCTCCAGTTCTTCCAGGAACCTGGTGCTCAGCCAATTTCCCAACTGTGCCTATAATAGTGCATTAACAGCCATCCAGTCTGTTCCCCAAGCACAATATTGGATCTGTCATTGCAACAAATTGCAGATCAGTGACCTCAGTGGTAAATGTTTAGTATTGTCTTTGGCCTGGGTGTTATATTTTTGATCCAAAACAAAGACAGAGATTCAAGATAAACACCAGTGTTCTCTATACCCTTACACTTCATGTTTCAGAATTAAAGTGACACAGAGGAAACAGCATTTTAAACAGTAAAAAGATGAACTGTTTCCTTCTTCTTCACTGTTTGTCGTTTTGGTGATATACTCATGGAAGATTTTGATAGGAAAAAAAGGAAAGGGAAAATAATGAATAACAGCTTGCCTTTCTTTGACATCAAGTGTAGAGAAGCAGTGTCCTTCCTGAGGCAAAGAAGTGTCAAAGCAACTGAGTTGGGACAAGTGAGCTGGGTCAGCTGTGCAAGTTACATCTGAATGAGCAAGTGGTACAATGTGCTAGACAGGGTCTGCAGAGCTGTGCTGAGTGGGTCAAACCATGCTTAGGACCCAGTGCACGTACTTGTTCATGTGTTGGGGAGTTACGACTAGACTACTAGATCCAAGGACTGAATGTCTCTCTGCTATGAGAACAGATTAATTGTGCTCCTGGAACACCTCTTCTGCTTTAGTGACATCCCAGTGCACTCCAGTTTGGATGATCCAAAGCTGTTCTGCAATGTGGACAATAACACAGTAAATAGGGATGAACAGGACTCTCACTTCAAAAGTGCATTACCAGTCTAAATGACAGGGAATGTAGATGACACAATGTTATGTCTAGGAAGTGAAATAATAATTCAGCTAGTTCCATTTTGGTGTCAACAAGCATCAATAATGTTCACAAAGCATTTTGATATTCATGGATATAAAGTGCTATATCCATTTAAAACAGTCATCATTCTATTGCCATGCACTCACCATCCTCTCTACTTTCAAAAAATAATAGCATGACCTATAGAGACTGTCTGCTGGATTATGATGATTTCTCAATAATGTTTAAATCAAGATAAGTTTAGGCATCCTGGAATTTAAAAAAATCTAGACATTACTTTTCCATTATAACACAGATTGGGTGTCCTTGCTAGCTGCCCATCTAGTTGTCACTGTGCTCTGCTCCTAGGATAGATGTAATGGCACTGTACCAAGGATTTTTTGTTGTTATTGTAAGTCCAGGTGGACATTGATGCACTTCACAAGCCTTTTGGACTCCAGCAATTGCTTGAGTGCTCTTTCCTTCACTGTGTAAACTAAGGATATTTCTTAAGCTGATAAATATTCCAGATTTAAATAAAGACAGTAAGACTGTGAATGTGCAGTTAATGTGGGCTAAGGCCTGAGAAAATGGAACAGCTGAGACAGTTGGTCAGGGGTTATTTAAGCTGTTCATGATGTGTTTGTTCCAGAATCTATAAAGTGAGACAGAATGGTCCTTTAGAGGGCCCCAAAGAGGACTTTGGTAATGAAAACCTAGTCCTGATTCCTAAGACCACATTATTAGATGTGAAATTCAGCTTTACTTTTGTGTAAAATAAAAAAAATTATTTTTTTATTGCTCAGTTCTGTAAAATCCTAGTATCATTTAGCTTGGAAAAGACCTTTAAGATCATTGAATCCAACCATTAATCCAACACTGCCAAGTCCACAACTAGAATATGTCCCCAAGTGCCACAGCTACATGTCTTTTAAATATGTCTAGGGATGGTGACTCCACCACTTCCCTGGGCAGTCTATGAAGAGTTGTGCTTTTATTTGGACACACCCTGGCTGATAATCTATTTGTTATTGCATCAGCCTACATTAAGAGTATTTCCATAGATCCTTGCAATCAGATGTCTGAAAAGAAACATTTTCCACTCCTGACATTTACTGGTTATAGTGATAATCTAACATGAAACTTTGTTTTGTGTACACCATTCACAGAGAGTCAACTGCAATAGTATCAGCAAGTTCCCTGTGTGCTTTTATCTTCACCCTCCATTTGCAGCTATTGTCAAATGGACTTTTCCAACAAAAATGAAAGTCACTAAGATTAAATATATGGTATACATTTCTTTTATTATTTTGCTT
This sequence comes from Megaceryle maxima, assembly GCA_024605025.1. Taxonomy (NCBI): domain Eukaryota; kingdom Metazoa; phylum Chordata; class Aves; order Coraciiformes; family Cerylidae; genus Megaceryle; species Megaceryle maxima. The sequence continues at coordinate 86,587 of JANHGN010011336.1, forward strand.
CAACTTCAGTCTAGAAAAATCCTAATCAAAAGCAGAATTTTTCCCAAAACGTTGAACCTCCATCATTTTCACAAGATTGTGGCAAAAATGAGAAGTGCCTCAGGACTGGAGGAAAGCCAGTGTCACTCAAGTCTTCAAAAAGGACAAGAAGGAAGATCCAGCAAACCACAGACCAGTCAGCCTCACCTTCCTCCCTGGAACAATGATGGAGTGGCTCATTCTGGAGGTCATCTCTAAGCACATGGAAGAGAGGAAGGTTATCAGAAGTAGTCAGCATAGATTTACCAAGGGGAAATCACGCTTGACTAATCTGACAGCATTCTATGATATCGTGACTGAATGGGTAGGTGCAGGGAGACCAGTGCATGTAGTCTACCTTGACCTTACAAGGCTTTTGATACAGTTTACCATAACATCCTTGTGAGCAAGCTTAGGAAGTGTGAGATAGAAGAATGGACAGTGAGATGGATTAAGAACTGGCTACACAATAGAGCCCAAAGAGTGGTGATCAATGGTGTGGAGTCCAGCTGGAGACCTGTAGCTAGTGGAGTCCCCCAAGGATCAGTGCTGGGTCCAGTCCTGTTCAACATCTTCATCAACGACCTCGATTAAGGGACGGAGTGTTTTCTCAGCAAGTTTGGTGATGATACAAAACTGGGAAGTTTGGCTGATACACCTCAAGGCTGTGCAGCCATTCAGCATGATTTGGACAGGCTCAAGAACTGGGAAAAGAGGAACCTAATGAGGTTCAACAAGAATAAGTGCAGAGTCCTGCATCTGGGAAGGAGTAATAAAATACACCAGTACAGGCTGGGAGGTGATCTGCTAGAGAGCAGCTCCATGGAGAAGGACCTTGGAGTCCTGCTAGACAACAAGTTATCCATGGGACATCAATGTGCCTTTCTGGCCAAGAAAGCCAGTGGTATCCTGGGGTGCATTGAGAAGAGTGTGTCCAGCAGATCGAGGGAGGTTCTACTCCCCCTCTACTCTGCCCTAGTGACACCTCACCTGGAGTACTGCATTCAGTTCTGGACTCCCTAGTTCAAAAGGGACAGAGATCTACTTGAGAGAGTCCAATGGAGGGCTACGAGGATGATTATGGGATTGGAACACTGGCCCTATGAGGAAAGGTTGAAAGACCTGGGGCTTTTTAGTCTGTAGGCTGAGATGGGTTCAAATTAATGTCTATAAATATATGAGGGCTGGGCATCCAGAAGAAAGGGGCAACCTCTTTTCATGTGTGCCCTGCTATAGCACAAGGGGCAATGGATGCAAGCTAGAGCACAGGCAGTTCCACCTCAACATGAGGAAGAACTTCTTTACTGTAAGGGCTACAGAACACTTTAATTTAACCCAATTTAAAATTAAAAAATTATCAAATAGTTTCAGTAGATGATTACTGCTTCCACAAAGGGACCACATTCTCTACTATTGCAGTGTGTTTTTAAAAAAAGATGAGACCTTATGGCCTTTTATTTAATTACTGTGCATTTAGAATAAAGCTACTTAGGTGACCTTTCAGTCTATTACATTATACAGTGTTATTTCCTGTGGAACTCTAAGAGATACATTTTCTTTCCAGATGACTTGGTTTCTCAGTTTTATATCCCCTCCTTCTCATGGCTCATTTGTGAGGCAAATTGGAGAAACATTCTGTCAGTCTTTTCAGAAATGTCTTTTTTGCTACCATTCACACCCTACATTAGAGGTAAATATGTTGAGATCTTGTTCTAGGTGTGAGTCAGCTCTATCCAAAAGAGGTGGAACCTCAATTGTATGATTCTATACTCAGGGCCAGATTTGACAGCATTGATTCTAATGGAATATATTCTACTTATTGTTTTGGCTACAGGTGAAGGAGTGTAAATGTTTAAAATGTCACAAGTAGTTTTTAAGCTTACATCCTTACATTCATGCTTCTGATGATGCTGTAATTTATCTGGTGTGTTATCAATTTGGTCAGATAGCTGTGCTCTGTGAAAAAGAGTGAAAGTTGATTTTGTGGCTTAGGAGAAGCTAGGAAAAAAAAATTAAACATACATATGAAGTAAAATCTGAATCACAGGGAAAATAAAACATGAAGAGTTCTATGCTCATTGAGTGTTGCTGTTTCTGTTAATTATCTTACACAAATGGAGAAGAAAAGACCTGGAATGTTGCATGTAGAGCACACTCTGAGTTTTGTTTTGGAATTTCACACCAGATTTGTTTATCCAAAGTGTAAGTTGGAGGTGGACTAGATTAATCTTCTGTATTAGTTGTTCTGATCAAAGATTTTTGATTTGGCCTCTCTATAATCAAAGCTTCTTTGAAAGTATTAACCTAGGAAATTTTTCTGAAAAGACTTGTAATATTTCAGTCTGCAACAGAAAATTTAACTTCCTTCTCAAAACATTTCTACAGTCTCTGTGATCATCTAATGGAAAGAAATGTTTCACAAATCTTATATGTGTCTCAGACATCTTGCACTGTGTTTGTCCAGAGTTCAGACTAAATGGATAAAGCTATACTCCAAATATAAATCATGTAGTAGCACAATAGCTTCAAATTGTCCTTTAACCCATAAATCTGCAAACACTTGGTGCTAATTAGCAGCATCTGAATTAGAGTGCAAGTGGTGGACAGTTTTAAGTTCAGCATCTTGTTGGGGAGGCTTCTTCAATCTCACCTACTATGACTTATTGATTTGAAAGAATGAGACTGTAGAATGTACTTAGGAAACCTTTTTAGTTTCCATTCTTGGGAAGAAAATACCAGCAGCTAACTTTTAAAAAGCTGCCAGGTGTTAATAGCTACCTGTCTAATACAGATTTTCTGCTATTGTGGTACTGGCTGTAACTTATAGCCTTTAGCAATTAGATATCTCTGCCTCATGCTTGGCATTTTTCCAAGAGAAAGGCTGCAACAGGTATAGTTCCCCTACTAAAAGCCCTGCTTAGAGCTCTTTGCTTTGACTGCCCCACCCTCTGCAACAGATTGCATATTGCAGCTATTTGGTGCCCACAGTGAGAATGCCCTATAGGTACTCTGCAAAGTCTTTTGGCTCAGTGTATTATTGTAATGCACTACCAACACTGCAGAGCAGACAAAAATCAATTGACATACTGTAGGAGAAATTTATAAATTATAACTGCTATAGTTCAAACCAGGTTGAATGATGTTGGTTCAAAAAAACACATGGTTTTTCGGAACCAATTGAAATTGGTCAAACTGGTGACAGTGTTCTTTTTTTCCCATTAAGCAGGGATAAATGGAACAAAGGAAGGGAACAAAGAGAATTTTTTCTCAAGAAAGTATCCATGAAACACTAACATTGGTAATGGATTTGAACAACAGAAACAGAAATAGATATATTTTGAATAACATATTTGATTATCCTGAAAATAAGCCTCTCTTTCAAGCTAAAATACATATTGTAATACATAGGGTAGGAGATGAAAAAACAGTTCTTTTGAATTCTCTAACCAGTGTCTTAAATATTGTGAAAGGGTTGTGATTTTTATGTTAACCTCATTCTGCTGCTTTAATATACTTCTAATAAATAAGATATGTGAAATCCTATATGAATAGCTATTAATTTTAAATTCTCCATACAATATGTTCCTCTGCATATAAAACATATATGAATTAATTTAAATGTCCAGTATACTTGCTCGTGAGCTTCATTAACTTGCATAATTTTGCAGCAGAGATACCACAGTAGATGATAGAACTAAAGTAGACAGTGCACATCAATAATTTAAGACAAAATTCATTACAAGGAGTCTCTATCCCCAAAACCCAACTGTTACAAATGAGGAAACTCACAGTTAAAATTATATTCTAAGGAAATATTAACCTGTTAAACTATAACAATATTTTAAGATGGATCAAATATAATTGGACCCAAAGTTATATTTCCTAGTGATCATTTTAGTATAATTCTTATGAATGCTCTTCAATTTTTGCATTATGAATAGCCCTACTCACCTCAGTGGGACTACTCATAGTGCTTAATAATTAAGCACCTGCATAATCCTTGAATGAATCTTGAGAATGATTTACTTTTAAATATACATCTTCTTCATTACATAATTACAGGGCTTTATACCTAAGAGGGGTTTCCAACGTCTAAGGTTTACACTGCCCTTCTCCTTCACCTACCATTAGTGAAATTTGTTGTGGGTTCTGCACAATACCACTGTGTTGTGCAGGAGTAGGAGCAGAAGCCAGATTAGTGGCCCATCATAAGGCTCAGAAGTAGAAGTGAGAAAAAGGACACATAAGGTTTGCCCATTTGCGCATACAAATCTTTTGTAGTGATATATAAGTCAGAGGATGAATTAAAAAGGTTGGAAATTATCCCCCTTTCTAGAGATTTCTAAAATACATAAATATTTATTTATTTTCTGGGTAATTACTGATCAACACCTATGGATATCTGTGTTGTTTGATAAAACTGCAGCTGACCTTATACGTTTGTTCTTGTAACTACAGCATCAGTTGATAATCATAGAATCATAGAATCACAGAATGGTAGAGGTTGGAAGGCACCTCTGGAGATCATTGAGTCCAACCCCGCTGCCAATGCAGGAACACCCAAGGAAGGCCACACAGGAACAGATCCAGACATGTTTTGAAAGTGTCTAGAAAAGGAGACTCCAAAACCTCTCTGGGCAGCCTGTTCCAGCGCTCCGTCACTCTCACAGTGAAGAAGTTTTTTCTCATGTTGAGGTGGAAATTCTTGTATTTCACCTTGCTGCCATTACCTCTCATCCTATCACAGGGCACCTGAAAAGACTGGCCCCTTCTACTTGACACCCACCCTTCAGATATTTGTAAACATTAAGAAGATCCCCTCTCAGTCTTCTCTTTACCAGGCTAAACAGTCCCAGGTCTCTCAGCCTTTCCTCATAAGAGAGATGTTCCAGTCCCTTAACCATCTTTGTAGCTTTCCCCTCTTCCTTTTGAACTGAGAAGACCAGAACTGAACACAATACTCCAAATGTGGTCTCACTAGTGCAGAGTAGAGAGGGAGGAGAACCTCCCTCAACTTGCTGGACACACTCTCCTTTATGCACCCCAGGATACCATTGGCCTTCCTGGACACAAGGGCACATTGCTATTCCATGGCTAATTTATTGTCCACCAGGACACCAAGGTTCCTCTCCATGAGGCTGCTTTTCAGTGGGTCTAAGCCTAACCTGTACCAGAATATGGTGATGTTCCTCCCCAGGTGTAGGACTCTATACTTATCCTTGTTGAACTGCATTAGGTTTGCCTTTACCCAACTCTCCAGTCTGCCCAGATCTCGCTGGATGGCAGCACAGCCTTACGGTGTATCTGCCCCTCCTCCCAGTTTAGTGTCATCAGCAAACTTGCTGAGAAGACACTCCGTCTCTTCCTTGAGGTCGTTGATGAAGATGTTGAACAGGACTGGACCCCAAACTGACCCCTGGGGAACACCACTACTTACAGGTCTCCAGCTGTACTCTGCACCACTGATCACAATCCTTTGAGCTCTGTTGTTCAGCCTATTGTTCTCAACCTATCTCACTGTCCACTCTTCTAATGCACACTTCCTGAGCTTGCCCATGAGGATGTTCTGGGAGACAGTATCAAAAGCTTTGCTGAAGCCAAGGTAGACTACATCCACTGCTCTCCATGCATTTACCCCTTCAGTCACACAATTGTAGTGGGCTATCAGATTAGTCAGACATGACTTCCCTTTAGTGAGTCCATGTTTGCTACTGTTGATAACCTTCTTTTCTTCCACGTGCTGAGATATGATCTCCAGAATGAGATGCTCCATTACCTTTCCAGGGATGGAGGTAAGGCTGACTGGTCTGTAATTACCAGGGTCTTCCTTCTTGCCTTTTTTGAAGACTGGAGTGACATTGGCTTTCCTCCAGCCCTCAGGCACCTCACCTGTTCTCCATGATCTTTCAGAAATGATGGAGAGTGGTAGAGCAACAACATCAGCCATCTCCCTCAGCACTCATGGGTGCAGCCCATCAGGGCCATATGTTCAGTTTATGCACTTGATTTCTAACCCAATTCTCATCAACCAGTAGTCAGACTTCCTCCTTCCAGGCTTTCACTCTTACTTCCAGGGCCTGGGATTCCTGAGTGTTGGTCTTGACAGCAAAGAAGGCATTCAGTAACTCTGCCTTTTCTGCATCCTCTTTCACCAGGACTCCTGTATCATTCAACAGTGGATCCACATTTTCCCTAGTCTTCTTTTTACCATTGATGTATTTGAGGAAGCTCTTCTTGTTCTTCTTTACTTCCTTTGCCAGAGTTAATTCCAAGAGGGCCTTAGCTTTCCTTGTTCCTTCTCTATATACCCTGACAACATTCTTATAATTGTCCGAAGAGACCATTCCCTTTTTCCACGTGCTATGAACTTCATTTTTTCACTTCAGTTTTTTTTAGCAGCAACTTGCTCATCCATGCTGGTATCCTGCCTCCTTTACTTGATTTTTTACTCAGAGAAATGCACCTGTCTTGAGCTTGGAAGAAGTAATGTTTGAATATCAACCAGCTGTATTGGGCACCCTTACCTTCTGGAGTCTTAGCCCAAGGGATTCCTCCAAGTAGGTCTTTGAACAGCACAAAGTTAACCCTCCGGAAGTCCAGGGTTACAATCTTACTTATTGCCTTGCTTCTTCCTTGTATGATACTAAACTCTACCATGTTGTGATCACTACTACCAAGGCTGCCCCCAACCTTCCCATCCCCTACCAGACCTTCTTTGTTCATTAATACAAGGTGCAGCAGTACTCCCTTCCTTGTTGGTGCTTCCAACACCTACATCAGGAAGTTATCATAGATGCATTGCAAGAGCCTTCTGGACTGAGTATGCCTCACTGTGTAGCCTTTCCAACAAATAACAGCGTGATTGAAGTCACCCATGACCACCAGGACATGTGATCTTGAGGCTACTTCCAGCTGCCTGTGGGTCTCATCTACATCTTCTTCCTGGTTTGGTGGTCTGTAGTAGACACCCACAACAGTTTCACCTATACTTGCATGCCCCTTAATTCTCACCCATAAGCTTTTAGCATGTTCTTCACCCCCCCCCCCCCTTTAATAACCTTGAAGAATCTAAAAGTAAAGGCAGAAAATCTTTTGACATCAGCAAAGCTGGCTACATGTTAGTTTTGCATATGTGGTATCACTTTTATCTTGACAAGGGACACAATTTGTCTCATTTTTCAACTTATTTACATTTGTTATCCTGAAACTGTGCTCACGGTATCACAGATTTTTCTGTACTTCTGATACATTCTAAATAACAAGGCAATGTGCTGGCACAGCAATGCAGAGAGGACCTCATTTCCAGGGTCTAATAACAAAGACTGCAATGAAAGCAAAGATTTCTGTGAGAATAAATGTATTCTTAAAAACAGACTTGCAGTGAGAAAAGTAGGTACAAAACCAAAGCGTATCCATTCTCTGGACAGATTTACTACTGGAAAGATTTGCTAGCATAGCAAAAGGCAGTACTGCAATTGTCAGTAATTGGCATTATTGTATATTCCTAGTAAAAAGACTACAATTTAGAGGAAAGAAAAGTGTATAAAAGAAAATGTACCCTCTCGTATATGAAGTTTTTTTCTCCAGGAACCACAGGCTGCTGAAAGTGTAGTATGTGAAATTTGAAATGCATTTTAACAGTTCCACTGATAAATATAAGCCTTCTTTCTCTTAGGTTAGAAATAGTTCATGAACATACAGTTCACTTGAAATGAAGATGGGAAACCCTGTATCTTCACATGTATTTTATAAAGTAAACCAAGAACAGAAAGCAGCTTTTGGTGAAATACTGTTTCTTATTCAGTCTGTGGTTACGTGTAGAAGATTGTGGATTCACAGGTTTATTTTTCCTTCAGATGGTATGTAACCTGCTGTGCAGTCCATTGCTTGCAGAGAAGTGTTTCAAGGCAGATCTTGAGCAGAAGTTACTAATGATGGATGAACAGGCTGATTTTCATCAGATGGCAGTTGTACTGGGGACTCCTTTTCCTAAAAATATCTGTATTCTCTAGTATATAATGATCTGTGACAGACATGACCCAGATATACCATTTTACCGGGCAATTGTTGTCTGAAAGTCATGAATTATGTGAATTATAGAAATAATTTAATGTTGGCAATAACAGTAGAAAGTTTGTAAAATGGCAGCAATGTATATATACTTCGGGAGATTGCGTAACATCATTAATAACTGCTGATAAAACCAGTGGATAACAGAAGATGTAGTCATTGGGAAATGCTGTCCAGCATGTGCCATCTTAAATGTGCCTGAATGAACTGAGGGAATATGGTAGATACAGGAATATATCACAGGATTGTCACAGTGTCTGATGATACTGAAAGGTTGTCAGAAGGATGTGAAGTCATCAGCTTCTGTTCAGGAGAAACTCATCTATTGCCTAAGTCTTAAGAATCACACATTGCTGTTGTTTTGTTTTGTTTTGTTTTTTTTTTCCTCATGAGATTAATGAAAACAGCCACCATTAGGACAACAGTAGAACATGAGGGACAAGACGTGCTCCAGTCACCTCTCCAGTGCAGCCTGGTGGCTGGGGGTATTGGTCCCAGAGCACTGTCAGGGACCAGCACTTGACAATCCTCACACAGTAACTAAAGAATGACTCCCTGATAGCTGATGAGGTGCAGGGAAGGTGAAAAACAACCAGGACAGATGAGAAAGTATAAATTACTTTATTCAGAGTAATTTACTCTAAATTATTGTCAACCAAGGCTTACAGACATGATCACAGTCTGAATTACAGACTAAATATAAGATAGTTTTTTTGTTTCTTTCTTATGTCCAGGTAATGAAAACATACAGTAAATAGGTGTGTGTACTGAGTGCACATCTTCAGTAAATATCAAGTACTACAGTTGAGTACAAGATTACCTGATGAGGAAGAAAATGAAAGTTGGCTTTTTTGTCCCTTTATCTCTTTTCATCGCATTATCTTCATTTCATTATCTCTTCCTCCAACAGTAACAATAAATAAATAAAAATTACAGCCAGCCATTCCCACTCAGTAGTTCACAAACACATTTATGATTTAATATTTCAGTCGGTTCACTTCTTTCATTGTAAATGGAGCTTTAAAAGTGATGTTTTTCTTGTCAGAATGGTTTGACACTTCTCCACTCCTTACAATCCTTAAGAAATCTGCACATTGTCTTTGCCTGACTTCTCTGCAAACGTCACTGGAAGGGTGGGAATCCACTCTAATACTTATGGAAGATTAAGGATACACAGAATATATATATATTTTAAAACCAATTTAACTTTTTAAACAAGGAATGGATTTTATCATTATCTGACAAAGCTGAGGAACTGACAGCACATGGAAAATCATAAGTCAGTAAGATTGAGTATCAAGATCAAGGAAACAGGGAGTTTCTGGCCAACTGCTCATCTCTTATGCTCTGTATATACCATTTTCTCTTCCCGTAGAGCCGTTGTCTCTGCCTCTGTCCAACACAGGCAGAATGCCTTCAGGCTTGCAGAGTTACACACTAATTCTCCCTTCACTGTTTACAGCTTGCCTAGCATTGAATAGACTAAGTTAGTCATTTATGTGGCTAACTCTAATATCTCCAAACTACAGTTGCCTGACAGTGTCACATCAGCCCTCAGGCACAGGTGAAGACAGTGCTCGATCTAAATGGAGACCTCAGCCAAAGAGTCGTGAGTGTTTGTGGGATTTGGGGGAAGAGGTGTGCAGCTGCACAACACTGACATTAGCTTTTGCTCTTTCAGCAAAGTCTACCTTTTACAGATCTTTCAATTATATTGACAGAGAAAATATTTAGAACACCCACTGACTTGAGAAAGGTGTCAAATGCTTCATCCTTTTCTGTACACCCATCACTAGTATGTAAACGAGAAAAATCCCTTAAATTAAAAAGTGTAATTTGTGTTTTGACCTCTATCTTCTTTGTTTTCCCTCTGCCCTATATCCCACTTCCTCTCAGTGACTTGATTCAGAGGCCAAAAAAAAAAAAAAAAAATTAAAAAAGGAAGTATAATGATAAAATACAATCTGGCAGTCATGAAGCTTGTCTTGGAATGATGAGCTCTGGACTTCATACTCAGTGAGGGATACATGTAATTTGTCTTGGCAACAAACACACTTTTATGTACTGTTTTTCTCTCATATAACCATTTATGAGAGTGTTCAAAGAGAATGTCTCTGGGTGAAGTTAAGTTGTCCTAAACTTCCTTTGCACCTAAACTCTTTTTTCACTTAACATGGGCTGTTACAGACATTGATGTAGTTAATGGAAATATCTGCAAACTGCAGCTGTCTGAAAGACTCAACTGAGGAGAATTTGGGGCTCATGTGAATTGAAATCTCAGCCACAGCTATTGAAGGACTTCTAAGTCCTTAGGGGAAAAGGGCACACAGCTGTTAAATTATGAATTAGATTTTCCTAATTTCTGCTTCCTTCATGTCTACTTCCTGATCATTTTGTCAATCTGGAGGACTTCCATAATACATTTGATTAGTGCCTAAAAACCTGTTGTCATTTTCTGAATCTATATTGGCCAGTCAGAGTCTAGATGGTTTCCAGCATCTTCTTTATACAAGTGATTTCATAGCTTCTGCAGAACGAAACTTCTTATCTACCTTCATTTTCTAATGCTGACTCAGTAACAAGACTCTGTGAACTTAAAATGTTTCTTAATAATGAGAAAATATTTGTCAGCTGCTGCAGAAAGGATTGGCAGATTGTTATTAATTTATTAGAAGATATAATGTAATGGTATGTCCACTTAAGGATTTAGGTGCAAATTGTGAGGAAAACATTTTCCCAGGAGACCCATTAAGCTGTGTGACTTTGCCTTTATTTATTTATTTTTATTATTATTATTTTCCTTTTTGAGGAAAAAATAACATATTACTCACTGGTCTTTGTCTGGATTGTTATGTTGAGCCAGAGATATGTAGAAATGTTCCCACAATGCCTCTAATTGCAACAGCTGTTATTGCCCCATTCTGTTTAACATCTGCTTCAAAGTAATAATCCCACTGATGCCTCTGATGTATCTGCCAGCTGTTTCTAATAAACCAAGAAAGTTACAACCCTTTTAAGTGACAGTCATTCAAGATGCTCCATAATTGCATAACTCCATAGAAGAATGAGGCGTTTTCTGAACATGATCAGCTGAATATTTTAATTATTTCTCTAGAAGTCTTTCATTTCTGGATGACTGATCAAGTAAGGAAAAAATGCAACCAAACAAAAAACCCTGTTGCAAACCAAAGTTTATCATACTATCTGAATGAAATCATGAGGGAGACCTAAAGAAATCTCTGTCCTATTTAACAAAATGGAAATTTCAAGTCTCATAAAATTTGTAGCTCAGCTGGACATTCCTCTGCCAATGAGAGGAATGCTCCTGAAAGCATTATTTCTCTTTTTCATCAGTAAAAGGGTTAAATGTATTATAAAGGATAAAAAACATGAAGAATAACAAAATGGTTGTATTTTCACTGTTTTAGAAAAAATTCTCCTTAGAAAATTTCACCTTGAATTATATTCAATGAAATATTCTCTCATAACCAATATTCTGAGCTCCAATTATCTATTATATTCAATGCCTTCTTACAAAATTTGAACAATTCCAAGTGCTATAAGAAAAAGTTTTATTTTTTTTCAGGCAAAGACCAATCGATGTTACTGTATATGCTTTGGCTGGCTCCAGTGAGATGTCTTGGTTTTCATTCTCTCACCAGTACATTAGAGAAGAATCTAATTTCAAAATTTTGGAATTTAATTTTGAAATGTTATTTTCTGTTTGCCTTCATAAGTAAATGTGCTAGATACTTGTGTTTATCCAAATCAGCCCAAGTTTCAGGGTATTTGTCCTATACTTTGGTCAATTTTTTTCCCAAAATCTTAAGAAGGTATTTAAACTGCTCTTTGTGTCCCAGTTAATGGTAGACCTTGTGATCATGTCTCCATAAAAATCAAGGACATCTTAAAGAACATCAGAAGCTTCATGTCATCTGCATATGCAGTGTCTTTTCTTCAGACAAGCCAAGGATTAAAGATAGAAAGTTCATACACGTGCATGCCAAAAGGGAGTGTAACAAAGAATGTACCTGCACCTGGGAGTTTGAAAATATTCCTTTGCCTTCAAATTTAGATGTCATCTAATGGCCCTGCCCAGGAAGCTGTATTGTGTCATGCCTGCAGCTAGGTTGCCCAGCACTGCTATCAGATTATTATAAGAGTCCTTCTGGTTACTTGAGTATTTATACTGTGAACTGGTAAGTGAATTTTACTTCGCATCCACAGATGGAAGGCCTCTCTACCATACAGTACTTTGTGCTTTATGGTAATAGCATTTCCAAGAATGTTACGGTTCTCTTCCTATGGGGCCAGAATCTTTGGAAAATCAACTCATGAGCAAAAAATGCTAGCCCCTGTGGTGATCAGGTTGTGGTTTGTGGACTACAGGCAGTATGCTGAAGACAGTATAGAAAAAGAAGACTATTGTCATCAGGTACATACATTTAGATAATCCAGGTATCACTTGATTTAAAGGTGCATAAAGCAACAAGTGTTCAAAGTCATTAATTTGTCATTATCTTCTTAAAATCAGTTATGTGCATTCGAAGGACAACTACTTTTTGGAAGAGGTGTCCAATTTTCCCCAAATACTTGTTCAAAGTCTGCATGTCAAACTTTTCCATAAAAGCCACTGTTGTCTTGTGTCTGATATTGCACTCTTTCCACCTTTTCATGATTGGTCTTGTTCTTGTTTCCAACAAACCAAAATTACAACAATATAGAAAATATAGCATAATGTTGGCTATATCCACTGTCTATGTCAAGCAAGGAATGTTTTTTTGTCTGAGATATGAATATGTAAAGTACAAGAAAATGAGGCCAATATAACAAGTAACTGGGCAAGAGAACAATTTTTCTTACATGTGGAGGCCTGCAGAACAACCCCATTTTATCTTAGCAATACTGCTGAGAACTGATAGTGGAAGCAACATTTCCACAGTTCTACAAGAGTCTTATGGGTGGATAAAAAAGAAAGGGATCAAAAATAGTATTTACACACTGTGGGAGAGGAGGCTCTGGAACATTTATAATGTAGTCAACTGAAAATGGCTTGAGTCTTAATAATGCTAAGGAAATAATGTAATGCTAAAAAAAATATTGTATTTGAATGCTATCCATTCTGCTGTCATTTGTATCTAGACAGAAAATGAGCATATTACCTATCTAAGGCAAAGAGCTATATCCAGCATTTCTTGCAATACTGAGGAATGTCCCATCAGAGGCAAACTAAAAGAAAGGCTGCCAAGGGATTTGATTTTGGCTTGCATGAAAGCAAAAGACATTTGATTCCCAAGCAGAGTTAATCTTCATGCCACAGACTACAAGTCTGTAGAAGATCTGAAGGGAAAAATGTGTGATAACAGCTTAGCGAGAAAGACTGTCCATACCAGTTCTGTGAAAGTACATCCTCACCTAACATCTGCCAACTTTGAGGATAGTGCCAAAGATGCAAAACACTGAAACTGTTATTCCATGTACAAAGTGACCAAGCCTGTACAACAAAACAAAGTCTCAAATTCCTTGTTGAACAAACACAAGTGATTTGGCAAGTACTGAAGGATAACAGAAAGTATATAACATACTCCTCAGACTCTTCACAGTCTGTATTCTGTCAAAAAGTTCAACTTGAAATCTGACACTGAAGAAAATATTTTACCATATCAATTGTCAAACAAAAAAGCTCCCCAAAAGGCATATTACATGCTAAAGCACATTGCACTAAACCAGCATTAACAGCAAAGTACTTGGAAGTGCTAGTAGAAACATAATTATCCCAAGTAAAGCAGTATGCACCAGGCATCTATCACACCCGGCTACCATAACATAGATGCTAGAACTGGAGCTAAGCTTGAACTTGCTTTACTCCTTAGGTGAATAGTCTGTTCAAATCTGAAGAGATAAGTGACAGACTTAGCCTCATCTATATTTAGTGGATAAATTTAGATGACTAAGAAATTTAATAGCTGATGAAAACATGTTGACTGTTTTGGATGAGAAGAAAATCCCAGAGAATCAGAGGAAGGGCAGATGTATTAGGACAGACTATATTTTACTGTGGAAAATCCCCCAAATTTCTCATTGTGGAATTATGCCAGCTAGTAAAATACTTCAGCAAAAGAACGCTACAAATTTGGAAAAGACTGTTCAGATAGCAGCTTGTAATATGGTAAAAACAACATCAACTTGGAAAGGAAACTGATGAAAAGAGCTTGTGTAAAATTATCGTGTTCAAGCATAGTAAAATCCCATTTGTAGTTAAAAGTAGTAAGACACACAGAATCCATATTCCTATCAAGAATCTTGCAAATGACAAAATGAAGTAAAGTGACAAAAGCTGAAACCACAGCAAACAAACAACCAAAAGACTCTTACCAGTCCATAAAAGGTCTAAAAGAGGATCCTGGGAGATGTGTGGCATGGCAAAGGGGGTGAGAGAAGAAGTGTCTTATTGTCTGCCTCTGCAGGAAAATGATAAACCTGACTGAATTATAACAAAGTAAAAGATATTTCTGTGGGGCCTAAGGGAACACAAGGGGCAATATCAATATAGAACTTTAAGGAGGGCAAGGGAGCATGACTAGGAACAGCAACAAATAAATATACTCCAGCACTGGGATCTCGCTCATAAGTCAGCCATCTTTCAGCAGCAGTGCCAGACTCTGTAAGGGTTTATCTAGTACAAGACAGTGGCCATATCTAATTAGTACTGTAAGATGACATAAGTTGGCATCTGGGAAAGAGATCTGCTTCCAGCTTTCTCTACCAGGTCACACTGGAGGTTTCTGATAAACAAAAGCTGCAGAATGGGGGGAAAAAAAAAAGTTTCTACTTGTTGGGTGAGATGAAATGAAAGAATCAGATGTTTAAGGAAATTAGAGCTGTACACCTAGCTAAATTTGTCTTATTTCATAATGATTCACTACAGCAGATAAATATAATGCACTTACATGGGGCTTTTGCTGTTTCTGCAGTTCCTGGCAGATATTTCATCTCCCCTCAGAAGCTGTCAACATCACACCTTCTGAGCAGAAAACACCCCTACATATTCACCACTAGATGGAAAGATACTCTTTTCTGATACTTTAAAAGTTTGTTAGAAGTTTCAGACACAGTGTCAATGCATTTTTGAGATATATTTACTGATGGAGCATAGCAGAATGTAGAGTCACAAGGAAGGAATGGAGAAAAATATTGAATGGCGAACACTGTTTTGGTATTTTTCTTTAATGTAATGTTGGGGTTTTTTTTGTCTGTCTAAGCAAACCTTATTTCCAGTACTTTGGTCTCTAATCCCAAAATACTGAACAAATTTCCAAAGAATATATTTATCTAAGCTTAGATTCAGCTAATTGTGTGCATATCTTAAGACTACATCCGTAAAGAGAAAGCTGCACCAGTTCCTTCATCAAGCAGACTTCCAGGCTGAACTTCCCTGTCCACATCTCTAGCACACTTTGTGCATTTCTTTCCTCTTACTCAGAGGATCCTGTGCTCCCCAGCTCACCTCCTTACCTGGTTAGTAGTTTGTAACTAATAGAAGTATAAAGTAACATATGTGGATCTGCATTTCCCCATGATTTAAAGACTTGGGTTTTTTTTCCATGCCTGCTATTCACATTATCCAATAAGAATTTCCTTTTCAATCTGGGAAGATCAGTTATAGCATTGAACATTATAATTAACCAGTCTTTTTTTTTTTTTTTTTTTAGATCCTCCTCAAACGAAAATGTCATTTCATCTAAAAAGATAAAATTGTTATATCTGTATTCTATAATTATATCCAAAACAATGTTCTTGTCTGTCACCATCTCTAAGTGCTGACGTACACTTCTAGAGCACCCATCAATAGCTGTTCATAGACTCATAGAATATCTCAAGGTGGAAGGTACCCATAATTGAATTGCATTCTCCTGAACTATTTATCAAGGTGGTGAAGAATAAAGAATAACATTGAATTATTGTCTGCAAGTGATAGTCTAACTAGAAAACCTTCAAGATCTTAAGGCTAGAAACCTCTGTTGGGTGCAGATTCCAATTCCAAATAATTGTGTTCCTCATTCTCAGTGCAAGCTGTTTGAAAGCAAAATACAGATCGCCTCCGTCAAATTTGTCTCTGCACTCACTTTATCATATTGGCAATCTTCTTCCTTACTAGCCTTACTATTGACTTTCCATCCTAATGCATTACTAAAACAAAATTATGTTTTTGCTTGTGAAACAAAAAGTGAAATGATTGATATAATGCAACTTTCATGTTGTAGTAGTGAACACAAACAAAATAAAAATGTTTTAGAAAATGGAAACTTACCATCGATGAGAGACTGATTCTGCAAAGGCATAAATAAAATTACTTCTTTATTTTTTCCCAAAAACCTATTCAGATGTTCACATTGTAATAAAAATAGATTAACTTAAGACCTACAAGGCATTCAGATTTTCACCAGTTGACTCTTGAACAACAACAAAAAAAGAAAACCAGCATAGAGTGACATTCCCAGTCCCTAAACAAGGACAGGCACATTTACAATTAGGATCATGTTTTCGTACAGGAGCTTGTCCATTATGTGTTCAATTTACACCCGCACTTGAGCTGCAAGAATGAATCCAGGCTAACAGTTTTAAGTACTTGATTACAAGAACGAAGCTGGTAGTTAGAGTTTTGAATAATCAGCTGTTCACATAAATCATAATTCAAATGCAAAAATGGTTGCAGGACCAAGTCTTTTGAAATGTTTACCCTTGCATGTGTTTTTTAATAAAAGCAAATGCCAACTGAGAGTCATTCTTCTTCATATGTAAAGTCTGAACTCTCACCAGCATGAAATCCATTGATCTCCTGGGAGTTATATGCATGCACTGCAGCTGAGAATTTTGCCCAGTGACTAGTTATGCAAAGATTCACATTATATGGTAATAATAGAGCTCTTTGTTCAACATTGCATATTACCACTGTACCATTCCACATGTACATTAAGCCCTCTTTATTACTGTAATGTGCCACTGATATGGCCAAAATACTAGCTAAAATAGAGAAAGAGGATAAGTTATCATTTGGCACAATCAGTGCTGTAGCAAATCCTTGTCTGAATAGTTTTCAGTACAGAAAGAAGCTGAATGGTGGATGCACCTGCAACAAGTGCATATCAAATTGTTTTACTGTACTTTTAAGGTTTCCTCAGCTTCCAAATTTCCCTTAGAAGTGCAGACAGTGTTTGGTGCCCCAAATGATTACTTGGCTGTGGACAAGTATTGCTGATCAGCATTCTATACTATTGCCACAAACTGAAGGAATTGAAGGAGAAAAAGAAATGGAGGAGGGGGAAAATCACCCTCAAAAACTAGATACACAAGGAGGACAAATGATTAAAGAAGATCAGTGAGGTGGAAAATAAGGACACTGCCAAGTTGTTTAGAAACAAAATTTCATACACTCTAAAAGTGGTGTGTTCTAGTAGAGTATTCATCCTCCCAGTGCTCTGTATGTTTCCCTTAGAACTGATCTTCACAGCAATGAATAATTTTGCAGAGCTGAAAAATAGAGTAGATGATGTTGCAGAATTTTATGAAGGACCCATATATAAACTTGGTACTGACGCAAAAGAGGATAATGATGTCTCCACACAGCTGGGGGAAGAAACAGGATGAACAGGTACACTGCAAAAACAAACAAAACAAACAAAATCTGGCTTTATACCTCTTGTGTTATTTAAAACCTTGACATCTGTGATGATTTGTTGTTCCCATTTACCTTCCTCAAAATTTACTATTTCTTAATCTCAGTTTTGAGTTTTGGCCTTTGAGCTGATTGGCAGCGTCGTTACCAGTCAGAAGCCTGTCTGTGTGTGGAAAAAAGGGTTAAAAATTAATTCTATACATTACAAAATGAAAAAAAAAAAAAAATCAACTTGTTTACAATGGTAGAGACTTCCACTCTCTAAAATCCATATTTTTCAAGAGCTTTTTCAAAAATCTCTCCAGAAAGCTGCACTGGTTGTAGGTTCCAGGGACATCCCCAGTGTTCCAGAGGTAACACATTTGTTTTGCTGTAACCCAAATCAGTGTTCTGTCTGTGGCAACAGGCCAAATCCCATACAATCCCATTCTCTTGAGCAGTTGTTTTCTCAGAACACATTCTCTGAGCCCACACTAGATTCTCTTAAGTGAAACCATATGCATATCTTTTCCCAAGGTTTCTTCTTCCTCTTGAGTTTAAATACATCTTCTCAAGGAAATTTTAATCGTATCAATACAGTACATATCCCAGTACGAGCACATGTCAGCAAAAAATATGATCCCTCCTCTAGCGTGAAGGATGTGTGGGTAAGTTTTGATCTTTCTTTTCTGCAATACATGAATAAACAACTTCAACGGAATCATCATCTTTGCCAGTTTCTACTTTAAGCTTTTCAGACAAGGTATCTTACTGACTTTTGTAGCATAAAACCTGAATGCTACCTATCTGACCAGATGGCCTTACTCTAGTTGCTTCATAGTCTACAGTACACTACATCTGAGCATAGCAGAGAAACAGCTTTACAAGTAGTAACTCAGGATCACATCTCAGTGCCAGTTTCAGACATTATCAATTTTACCACAGCTTCATTTTGATCAAAGAAAATATGAGCAGATATTTATATGTTTTATAAAACTGTGAATTACTAGATGTGGCACAAAACTGATTCAGAATATGTTAATTATGTCTAGTAAGTTCTGATATTAATTTTAGAGAGGGATATAGGTGTTCCTGACCCCACAACTCTGACAAATGTGAGCACTGGTATTTGACAGAATTTGGTTTGGTTTGGTCCCCTTTACTTATATTAAAATTCATTTCTCCTTGTTTCTAAAATATAAATGCACAGAGTATTTATAATCTCATTGAGAGTTTTAAGGGAGATTGTTTGGAGCTTTTTTCTTGTTTCTTTTTTTTTTCCTACTTTGATACTGCTGGTGGTATACACAAATATCATGTTAGCTTTTTGATATTTTATGATTCTGGCTTTTATTTTAGGATTATCTACCATTACGCTGGACACATAATTCTACCTGTGCTAGATTATATGATCCTGCTCTGCCAGGGGGGTTGGACTCAAAGATCTCCAAGGTCCCTTCCAACCCCTGACAACCTGTGATACTGTGATACTGTATTATTTCAGATGATAGAAAGTCCTGCACTTGGGCCGCAACAACCCCATGCATTGCTACAGGCTTGGGGAAGTGTGGATGGAGAGCTGTCTGGAAGAAAAGGATCTGGGGGTTCTAATTGACAAGTGGCTGAATAAGAGCCAGCAGTGTGCCCAGGTGGCCAAGAAAGCCAATGGCATCCTGGCTTGTATTAGAAATAGCGTGAGCAGAAGAAGGAGGGAGGTGATTGTCCCCCTGTACTCAGCAGTTTTGGGCACTTCAATACAAGAGATATTTCAAGGTGCTGGAGCAAGTGCAGAGGAGGGCAATGAAGCTGGTGAAGGGCCTGGAGAATAAATCTTATGAAGAGTGATTGAAGGAGCTGGGACTGTTTAGTTTGAGGAAGAGAGGGCTAAGGGGAGACCTCATCACTCTCTACAACGTCCTGAAAGGAGGTTGGTGCTGGTCTCATGGGTAATTAGCAATAGAATGTGGGGAATGGCTTCAAACTGCAACAGGGTAGGTTTAGACTGGACATTAGGGAAAAATTTTTCACAGAAAAAGTAGTCAGCCACTGCAATAGGCTGCCCAGGGAGGTGGTTGAGTCACCGCCCCTGGATGTGTTTAAGTGTTGTTTGGATGTGGTGTTGGGGGATATGGTGTAGGGGAGAACTTTGTAGAGTAGAGCTGATGTAGAGTTGGACTTGATGATCCCAAGGGTCTTTTCTAACCAGAATGATTCTGTGATTCTGTGGTGAAAGTGCATTAGCATCATTCATAACCCCCACACAGTGAAGTTTTAACTATTCTGCCAGCTCCAAGCATGAAAGCAGAGTGAAACTGCTTATTTGTTTAAAATGAAAAATATTTATGAGCATATGAAGGACTTTGATTCTTGCTGATTTAACAGCTGTATGTGAAGATCCTTTGATCTTCTATAGTAATATTTTCCAGAAAGAAATATGGCTACAGTTAATATCAAAATTAAGTCCTTTCCATGGTATAAATAAGGATAATAAAAGGATATTTATCTAACAATGTAAACAGACATCTTCAGTTTACTCTGAAAGATATTTAATCCGGAAACATAGTAGACGATATCACACTATCCTCAAAGTGATAATATTTGTTATGATTTGAGAGTGGTGCTTTCTAAATCGTCTTCAGTGTCACTTTTTGCAGTACCTACCAGATTTGGGGAAAGACAATGCACAGGTTAAATGGGCTTGATGTCTTCTAGATCATCAGAGATGATTGGCATCCATCTGATGATAGCTTGACCAGAGATTGTATATGAAAAAGAACTATTAACTTGAAGAACAAAACGAAAATATTACACAAACAAATATCTTTTCAAGTGTCTTCCTATTTATAAGGACCTGGATAGCAAATATAGAATTACTAGATATAAAAAATATAATTATTTTCAAAAATGGCCATTTATTCAGTGGACACATATCAAACTCTGCAATGACAACCTCGAAGTTTCTTATGACAAAGCCTTGTAAATGACTACATTTCTATGTATTTCCTTTTTAGTTCACTCTCACATGTAAAAAATATATATATATCACATACATGAGAGTTCTTTAAAAATTTTTATTCTCATAAATATCATAAATAATAAATCACAGTCTGGAAAGTCATTAATCACTAAGAGATGATGCTATGGCGTAGGCCCTCAAAATACCTAAAGTGCTTGAGTGCTCATTCTCTTGCCTTCTTTCTGCATTCAAATTAGTATGATTCCACTGACCTTGGAGAGGAGACTTAGACATTGATCCAAGAAGTTTCAGGTTTTAATGGGCTATGATGTCATGTACAACAAAAAGCTTATGTTCAAAGAAAAGGCCATCAACAATAAGATGTTGAAATCTTATGTAACTGAATATAGATTTCACTTGTACTCAGCAATACATATTAATACAGCAGTGAATCATGGCAGCCTGGTACTGTAAGCAATACCATCTTAACGGAAGGCACTTAGAATAAATCTTGACAGTATATGAAAAATGTTTCCAACTTGCTTTGCTTTAAATTGCTAATCAACTGCTTTCTCTTGATTGCCGTTTCCCAGTTATTTCAAGAAATAACTACATGTTCAAATATACAAGCATCGTTCAAATAAAAATAAACAGAATCAATGTGCTTTTAAAGCTGTTTATGATTGTATATGAATGACACATGAGCTACACTTCACAACAGATGCATTGTAGGGGTTTTTCTTTATAACTGAAATGTACTTTTCACAGAATAGATTACCTGCTGGGAACAGAGCAGGCTGCATATATCCTAACCTATATGCAGGTGACTTCCAACTGGAGGCATTTCATCTAATTAAAGGCAGAGTTGTGACCTGGCTGACATAACATTTTTTGGGTGTTAAAATACTCTTCTTGTCCTGCATGCGCTGGCAGTGCTCCTCTAGCTGAGGCAAGGAAGTGTATATCTCAGCAGACATGCTGCACCTACCCATTTTCATTCTACTTGTTTTATCATTATGTCTGTTGTTTAGAGACATAATGATATTCAGCATTACAATAGGATTTTGATTGCCCAAAGAAACTAATTTTTTACTTTGGCCCTTGCATTTTGATAGGTTGGAAAATGAGATATTGCTCACAGCAGTTGCTGAGATAACTCAATTCTCAGTTCTCCTGGGGACTTACAAGCAAAAGCCAGTAATATCACACTGAGAAACAACAAGCCATAGTATACTGAAGTGTTTTTAATGCATGCTAAAGCATCTTGATAACCCTAAAATTAAGAACTTTGTGGCATATTTTTTAGTTTTGTCATCTGGTACGTTACTGAATAATTGCATAAAACCAGCTCTCTCTTTTATGGCTAAAGTGTCTGTCTAACTTGTAGCTAGGAGGACATAGAGAAGAGGGAGATTTTTTAATGGACAAACTGCCACAGAATATATATTTAGGAGAAACATCTGTGTGGTAGAAGAGATAGACTTGTTAAAACTTATTTTCTTTAAAAATGGTTGGGAGACAGAGGGAGCTGCTTTTGATTCAGACTTCCAGTGCCTATCCTGAGCTATCTTTGCAGCAGCAGAGTTAATAAATCCTTTACTCTTGCTGAGCAAGGTCGAGGCTAAGACCTTGAGGATGGAGCTTGCACACCTCGTAGAGCCCAGTTCCTTTGCTCCCAGAAACTTACTGGCAAAACTATTCAAGGAGCTTGGGTAGGAGAGTACATAGCCTGGACTGCATTATGTGGTGACTGATCTGCGTGTATTCCTTCCAAACAGCCATAGGAGACCCCACTTTCATCGATGTGCCCTTTCAAACAACTGTGTTGCACTATTCATAAAAAATACCTACCATTATGCATTTCCACAAAATGGAGTAAATTTTACTGCTACCAGTTTTTAAAATGTAGTAAAAAGCAAAGGGCATTTCCCTTATTTGTAAGGAGCTGCTTCTAAACTCTTTATGGTCTTTAAATGCTAAAGTAATAGGGAAGATAAAAGCTTGCACAAGCTGTAGAAAGTGTTTTTAAAGTTCTTAAGAACATTGAACTTACATTTGAATCATGCAAATTGTGACCAAAATGACTCTTCAGTTAAAACCCTGAAAATGAGTGGACACAATTAGAGAGAATGCCATCTGATAATTTGGGATCATACAGCAACAGCAATTTTATAATCTTTGTGGGAATTTTAGATGAAGATATTTGTAAAAATTATATGAAGTTGAAATTTCTTCCTAATGTCTTTTTATTTAAGCCATCTTAAAACTCAACAAAGATTCCATTCTCACATATTGAGTAGACATCTACAATAGAAAGCCCATATAATTTGTTGTCTGTAGACAGAAGCATATGTTTTATATAGAGGCAGCTGTAGATTAACTAAGTTAATTGCCCTAGTGGTATTCAGATGATTCAGTTGTTTATAAACCCACAATTTTTTATTCCCAAAAAAAGCATCTTAAAAAAAGTGCATTTTAAAAAGGAAGGAATGCAAAGACTGACTGTCCTCATGGCAACTGGGCTCCTGAGTTGGTAAGCAGGGATGGGGAGCAGAATATCCCTCCTGAAATCCAGGAGGGAGTAGTTAGTGACCTGCTGTGCCACTTATATCCTAACAAGTCTGGATGGGAATCATCCTAGGGAGCTCAGGGAGCTGTTACAAGAGCTGGCTAAGCCGCTCTCCATCATTTATCACCAATCCTGGCTAACTGGGGAGGTCCCAGATGACTGGAGGTTGGCCAATGTGACGTCCATCCACAAGAAGGGACAGAAGGAGGATCCAGAAAACTATAGGCCTGTCAGCCTGACCTCAGAGACTGGCAAGGCTATGGAGCAGATCCTTCTGAATGCCATCAATTGGCACGTACAAGACAACCAGGGGCACAGGCCCAGCCAAACTTCCTTTAGCAAAGGAAGGTCCTGCCTAACCAATTTGATTTCATTCTATGACTGGGTGATCTGTCTGGTAGATGAGGGGAAGGCTGTTGATGTGATCTACCTAGACTTCAGCAAAACCTTTGACAAAGTCTCCCACAGCATCCTCCTGGAAAAGCTGGCAGCCCATGGCTTGGACAAGTGCACCCTTCTCTGGGTTACAAATTGGCTGGATGACCAGGCACAGAGAGTGGTTATGAATGGTGCCACATCCAGCTGATGTCCAATGATCAGTGGTGTCCCCCAGGGATCAGTACTTGGCACAGTTCTATTCATCTTTACTGATGACCTGGATGAGGGGACTGAATCTACTGTTAGTAAATTCGCAGATGACATTAAGCTGGGGGGGATTGTTGATCTGGTGGAGGGTTGGGAGATGCTGCAGAGGGACCTGGACAGGCTGAGTTAATGGGCCTTGGGGTTTAACAAGACTAAGTCCTACATTTTGGCCACAATAACACCCTGCAATGCTACAGACTAGGGGATGAGTGGCTGGAGAGCAGCCTGGCAGAGAGGGACCTGGGAGTACAGGTTGACAACTGGCTGAACGTGAATCAGCAGTGTGCCCAGGTGGCACGGAAGGCCAACGGCATCTTGGCTTGTATCAGGAATAGTGTGGCCAGCAGGTCTA